>CM051506.1:7250476-7327754 GCA_028031935.1 Paedocypris micromegethes
TTTTTTTTTATTGGCCATTGTCGGAATGAGCTTGTTCAAAATGCCTTTTTTTTTAATAAATCTGCCTGAAATTTGATACATTTTATACTTGGTCTCCGTTTCAGGCATTCTATAAAATGTCTGATTTCAGGCATTGTTGTACGCTTCTTTGTAGAAATACACCAATATTTATACATAAGATTTATCTAGTCACTTATCAGTCTTTTTCTACCATTCTACTGATCATCACGTCATGGTCCTAAAAAATGAAATGGCATCAACTCGGAAAGAGAACAAATAGAAAACTCTGCTAAACTCTTGCTCCGTGAATACACAAAGTCACATTTCCCCTTTTTTTTATAACAGAGGACGCTATGAAAATGCACAACGGACCGGCCAAAAACAGCTACATGGACCAGAGCTTCCACGGCCTCAACCCCATCCTGAACATTCCGGTCCACCTGGGCCAGGTGGAGGCAGCGGAGCACAACGCAGGCCTGACGGGGGGCGAGCTGGAGCGCTGGGTGGACGGGCTGGTGGGGAAGGTGTGGTCAGCGGTGGACGTGTGTTCCTCCGGCCCCAGCGCCTGTCCCGTCATGCAGACGTGTAGAGAGACCACGTGGAGCTCTCTGAGCCCGGACCCCAAGTCCCAGCTGGGACCCCCCAGAGCCAACGGACGAATCAGGTAGCAGCCCCAAGACTTGCTGTCCTGGACAAAAGTCTGTTCTTAATAATTTATTTCACCGCATCGCTTGTGTGGACATGAGCTGGAAGGCTGGACACGGCGCCGTGAGAGGTCTTCTGGCATCTTCTGGCCCTAAAGCCTCTCTGCGTTTTATTTATTTACTGTGATTGAATTTTCGTAACTGGACGCAGCGTGTGAGCGCTGACTGCTGGAGTTAAGCACAGAACGGACCAATGGGAGAGTTTAGTTTTAAAAAAAGCCTTTATTTATAACCACACAGTTCTTCCTTAAGTTAAAAACTACCTGCTACCAACTAATAATTTATTTGAATCAGTGTTGCGCGCGGACACACTCAAGGTTTCCGTTTAGAACTTTTCAATTCAGTAATTTATTCCGATTTACATCGCCAAGAAGCCAAAGGAGGAAATGTGAATTTCGATAATCTCGTGCGAATACGTTACAATAAAATCAGCCGGTGGATTTTACAAAAGCAAATGTTGCACAATATCGGGCCGCAGAATTTAAGGGAAGAGCGGAGGAACGTGCTGAAGTCACTTTTCCCAGCGGCGGTTATTATTTCAGTCGTCTTGTGTTTAGTCTTCTTCACGCTGTCAAGACTTTAGAATGGAAAGTGCTGGCACGCCATGACATAACTTTCCCTCGCTGTCTTTTAGATCTTTTCCCCCTGAACAGGTTCTGTGGAGTCGAGGGTTGAGCGTTGGCTATTTATTCATGTTTGTATTAATGAAGTGGATTTTTTAGTCAATGACTAATATCTATATGCTGTTTTTGCAGCTTTTTCAATATCTTTTGTAAACAAGCTGCCTTTATTTACAAAGGCCTTCATCCCAACCATTACTGTAAACCAGCCAAACCAGTTTCCATCTTTTATAAGACTCAGTGTTTGGTACTTTTGCAACGGTACTGTCAGAACAAAGAAAGATGGATGTCTTTTTTGGTTGGAAGCACCATGATGACTCTCAAGCCTCGGCAAGGAATCCTCTGCTCTCCATGTGGACTTTTCCATAAAGCTCCACACATTTTCCCATAATTGTCCACCTCCCAAGTCAAATTGGCCTGTAAAGTGGAAGCAAACATGGCGACCTTGCGGCGCTCGGGAGTTTGAACCAAGCCAACATCTTTCATTCGCTTTTACTTGAAATGTGTTTGACCTGGGCAAGTCCCTTTGAGGAGACTTTCTCCATCTGATGGTTCTCTGGAGAGTCCACAAGCAGTCACACGCCATGTGATTTAAAGCGGTACGTGACCTTCAATTAGAATTCTTGCCGTTCATGTGATTCCAATGAGGAACGAGTGGATTGATGTGAACATCCTCGGATCCAGAACCAAGACGCAAGGTTCCGAGAGAATGATCAGCGTTGGAGGACATCGCTTGTGTTGAAGTTAAAGTCATTTCTTCTGCACAGATTGACCGTGTAGTAGTTTCGGTTTCCGATGACTGGAAACACAATGGCTTTTATTTGCCGAGTCTGACTGACCACGTCTTTCCTTCAGCCGCTGGCAGATGTCAATATTCCGTCAGATGTTCGCACACGTCTGCAGAAACGACACAAGTCATTACTTCTCGTTTAAAGGACTTTGATTCTCACTGATGCGATGTCGAGGTGAGACGGGAAAGACGAGGTTCAGCAGAAGATGACGTTCATTCGCGAGTGTTGACTGTGAAATTCGTCACAGAGTGTTTTTTGGAGTTGGGGAATGAACTGTTTGTTTGCCTTTCGGAGAATCTGATGTGGAATCTTGTGCTTGTGTTGGAATGTTTGTGGAGCAACTGTTGCACATTTGTTTTCTTCTCTTTGTTCGGAGGGATTCTGTGCCTTAGCTTTTCCCGACCTGCGTTCTGTCTCTCATCTCCGTGTCTTCTCACTCATCACAAAACCAAAAATCTGCTGTTGTAATTGCCTTCTGTATCAGTGTCGGTTTTATTCTTCAAGCTGAATTTTTAAATAAATCTCTTGCATTCTTTTACCCCTGTGGCTGTGTCGTTTCCTGCAAGTTCGTTCCAGCTGATCTGTGTTTTACCACAAACCGAATGTTGCCGCTTTATCGTGGAACTGCTTTATTTTCGCTATAATTATTGCAAAATATATTTATGCAAACAGTTTAAGTGTGTCTCTAATTCGCTAGCAGTTTCACTCCATCTTCTCTCACAGACGCAGACGATTGTTTTTTGGCAGCTTGACAAAATAACTTCAAGTTTTCACTGTTTTCAAGTAGCTTCTACTTCCAAGGTTTCAGTTGCTGGGTTTTCCATTGTTAAGATTTATGGCCTAAACTTTCAAAATGAGCCATTTCGCACATGTTTCCTAAAGTAGTAATTAGTTTACATTTTAATTTTTGTTTGTTTTACATATCACACCTCCTGCTAATAAGTGGTGATCTCTCAGCAGAAACATCTTCCTCGTCTACACGCGTCCTCTGTGTATGTTACGTAAACCCTTACGTTACACCTTCGTCTTGTATTGTGTTGATTTCGATTGTGATGATTCGACTCACCGCGGGTTTTTAACACGGCGGATAATTGCTTTAATGCTGCGTTTTTCCCAGTTTTCACTGAATTATCTTTGGAAACCATTATTGCCTCGATCTCACATTCTTCTGTGCTGATTGTATTTTTTGGCTTATTAAAAACCAGACAATTCGAAGATTGTTTCCACATATCACAAAAATGTGTGGCTTTGGAATGTAATTAAACCCGAGTGTAATATCTTCCAGTGGTAAGTTTACACTACTGCCTTTAAAAGTGGGGAAAATATTACGCTCAATTCCTTACTTTAATTCGCTTTTTTACGCTGTTGCAATTGACGATGGTTATTGTGCATCATGATACTGTCACGTCAAGTGCCGGATCTCCATCAGGTCCCGGGACCCCCAGCAACCACTCAGGGGTCGTGTCCGGCCCGTTAAGGCGGGAAATAATAAAACAAGAGCAGTCGCTAACTTTCCTCTACCTGACGCTCGACGTTCCCGCTTGTTTTCCCGACACAGCTGGAACTGAGTAATGTTGGGTTGTCCGTCTGGCTGGGCTTCAAATTTGGTAAAATATGTCTTAATAAAGACAACATCATTACACAGAGGCTTTGGCGCTTTGAAGTTGCGACATCTCGGATCGCCGCGTCGTCTCCGACTTTGAAGTGGAAACTTCAGAGAGTTCAGCGGCAAATCCACAATCAAGGTGCCTGCAAATGAGAGACTTTCAGAAGAAGTGGCTTTGTATTTAATCTCTCACAGCGAGTCTGTTCGTGTTTGTCATGAGAAATTCCAACGGTCGGCTTGTTTTTGCGCAAGAAGGTCCAGATAATAATATTCCAGCAGTTGGAATCTTGTCCGTTGATGCAACAAAAGCAGCAGGTTTTCTTCCAGCTGTTTTATTTTAGCCGTTTTTTTACCTCGTCAAGCTCAACCTTCATTTCAGTTCAACAAGCAAGTAGTCTCTACATTTTTGTGTTAGTTGTACTTCGACCTCCAAATCTTGATCTCCAAATCTACTCTAACTTCAAGGATCTTGGCTCAGATTGAAAAGATTGCGTCACACAGCGCATGCTTTTCATTTTCAGGCCGGAAGTAGAAATGATGGACAAACATCACGAGGTATTAAACTTCTATTAATTCTATACCTTTTTTCACTTCAGTTTTCCTTTTTTCATCTAATTTGTGACACTATGCTTTGCGGTTTATGATTGCAATAATGCAGTTTACCCCTTGTGGGACAAAGACATTATTCTATCCGTTATGACGGGGAAAGTCGTTCAAACGTAAATTTAATACGACAAAATTGCAATTTGATGGCATTGTAATGACAGACACAAACAGTCTGAGCATCCCATAATAATCACAAACAGCAAATAAAAGTCTACATCCCATGATCCGAGCTATCGGTCGCTCTTCGCGTTCACTTTCTCCGTCACTATATTCCGGCATCAGATGGGAGTGGAGGCTCTGGGATGCGTTTCTATAACACATGAGCGTGTGGAGGGGAGGCAGCAGACAGCGGATCTCAGCTCTGCCAATAGAGAGATAACAGACAGACAGAGAAGAGCTGGAGGCCGAGCAGACTCCCAGCAGAGCCTTACAACAACACTGTCTTCGTGACAAACAATACAAATAAGGTTGACCAGCCATGCACAAACTCAAATCCCCAACAGAACGCCTGTCAGACCGGAGCATTCACTCGCCCTGGACGCGGGAGGCGGAGCCACGAGAGCCGCGGCGTCTTTAACAATTCATCAGCGCGGCGAACGTGGCATCGATTAGTGCAAGATCAGGGCTCACGATGGCATATTAAACTCGGCATTAACCGTGACGCCTCGCTTCGCCACCCCTGCAAAGCATCATGTCTTTCTGATGAACCGGCAAACCAGAAGCCGATGTGCACCAGTGATGTCAAGCAAACTGCCGCGTTTATCCCAAAGTGGCACCGGTTGGAATATGACATGAAATGTGGTGTTTTGGGCGTCGTGCCAGAGCCCGACGGACACGTTTAAACGGAGCTGGCGGAAATGCTCATTACTGCAGGACCGCTGGGCTGTTTTTCATCCACGAGGAATCTCCTCACAGAGTGGAGAAGCCTCCAGCTGGACTCTTGGAAAGCTCCGTGAAGCCTTTTCCGTGTGTCCGTGTTGAGGAAAGTCTTGTTAAACGTCAAGTGCCCCACTTTATGGCGTGAGATGTGATCGTGAGGAGTTTGAAATGTTTACTGAAGACATCTGGACAACCGACATTCACTCCATAATTGGGGAAAACACCAACTCGAGGATCAAACAAGCTCCTTCTTACAGGCCATCAGACGGCCTTTACCTCCATTAAGTTATGTTTTCATTTTATAACCACACTTGGAAAAAATGGAATTGAACACCCTCAATATAGAGTTTTAAAGTAACGCCATATTTACGCAAAAATTAATCACCCCCTTTTTTAAATATAGAAGTTTAAAGCCTTGGAGGGTGCTTTTATTTGCACATTTCAAAAATGCACGTAAATATAAGCACCTGTTTTTCCTTATTTCAAGTCAGGATCAATCTGACTCGTCATTCTCGAATAAAAGGAAATACTTTGCCTTTATGTAGCCTCAATTCCTGTGCAACCAAATTTAAAATTGATAAATAACAAATCTACCCAAATGAACGAAATAAACACAGCTGAGTGGCTAAATAACACAGGTAGAACAAAAAACTAATTAACTAAATTTTATTTAGACAACAATAATTGCTGCTACACTTCACAGTGCAAAACTGGAATAAGCCCATATATGGACAAAGCTAGTGGAATCATAGCACCCCCTACTGGAGATATACTGTGCTACTTTTAGAAATAATATCTAACGTTACTATTTTTTATCTAGTATTCAAGGAAAACAATTTTAAAGTGTTGAAATATAGGGACAAGTCACAAGTTAGTTTTAGGTGTTGGGTAAAAACAAATGTAGGTTTCTGGAAAGCCAGAACACCAAGAAAGAAGGTCCTTGTGTTTTCCTATTAATGTCATTTTTATTTTGTCCATTTGGGCTTATATTCACTTAAATACGGCAGTTTGTTTTGGTGGAAATTAGAATTGGAAGGTAGAATTGGTTTTCAGATACTAAAGGTGTGACAGTGGCCAGGACAGACTCTTGAGTGGAGGAAAGCCCCAGAAGAACATCGGCTTTACAGAATTTCATATTTTGCCAAGGCAATTGTTTGTAATGTCTGTCTCTTTGTGTTCTGCTGGTGATGAATGGACATTGTGTTGGTGGTGCTCGTTTCTATCCAGAGCGACGTCAAGTGTGGAGCGTGAAAACCTCAGGTGGAGCGTGAAAACCTACCACCATTATTATTGCCTATGTTTTTAATTTAAAAAA
Source organism: Paedocypris micromegethes (assembly GCA_028031935.1). Classification (NCBI taxonomy): domain Eukaryota; kingdom Metazoa; phylum Chordata; class Actinopteri; order Cypriniformes; genus Paedocypris; species Paedocypris micromegethes. The sequence continues at coordinate 7,256,998 of CM051506.1, forward strand.
CTGATCCAGACCGATCAGTAAATGGACTTTAGGAAAGACTTATCATAAAACAATTTTATTCGTCAAGACTTTGGACAGAAAACATTTTTTGTCGCCAATACTTTGATTGGAAAATCATTTTTTTTTTATAATTTTTTTAGACATTTAATAATTAAAAATTACAATATCACAGAATGTGAAATAAGGAATAAGTTGGAATTTAAAAAAATTTAAACTAGGTGTGATTGTGTGTATTTGGGACGAAATCAAATAACGTTAAAAGGCCGGAACTCTAGCTGATGCAATCTTTGCTCTCGGGACGGAAACTACCGGAAAGGTTTGTTATTTATCCCATTGCTAAACTGCAGATGATGGACAGAAAAGACCCTTGAAGATGTGCACACTCGCTCTCTCAGACAAGACTTTGAGCTAATCGGCCTTTGTGAGCCAGATACGGCCCGACTCTGGGTGGAAGGCTTCAGTGTCACGTCAAGTCTCTTTAAAAGGCAGGAGATGAATGAGAGGAAGGATTGTTCCCTTGCTCCCGCCATTATGTCGCAGGATTTATTAGCTTTTATCTACGTGCTTGTAATTAACCCTCCTTGTAGCCGCAGTCCGCTGTAACTAGTCCTAGCAAATGTTCTAATTCCTCTCAGTCAACCCGCTGTGCCCGCAGTCATTATTCAGACCGGCTCACGGAATTAGTCTGCAGTCCCTGGAGCTCCACACAACCTGGAGCCACTCCATCATCAGCCTGGACAGAGCAGACCACGTCATGACCACGTACCCACCCGCATCACTGCCTCTCAAACAGTGTGGGCAAGGACCTTCCCAGAATTAGGAAGTGATGACCGTGACCATGTGACTGGCTAATTGATCGACGGCACTAATAACGGGGAACGTGCACTGACTGGTGGTGTGGATAGAAACATGACCAATAGGAGAACTTGTGCAGTCGTTTATCCAATCACAGAGTAGGACACACAGTAGTACCTGGAAATCATGCTTGAGTAAAATCTGGATACCTTATTGTAAATATTACTCCATTTCAAGTCACCAATTCAATGAAGATTTAGGTAAAAGTTGTAAAGTGTTTTTAAAAGAACTTAAGTATTTGGGTCGCACTGAATTTAGACTAAAAAAACACCAAGAAATTTCAAAAACAAGAAACTCTTTATGAGTTTTTCTTTCTGTTATTAAAAAGATGAAATTTAACACCTCAATGTTTCAAAAAGCAGAACAAAATAGATGACAGAAAAAACAAACGTCATTCGTAGTCAAAAATGTTCACATGATTTAGCTCATAAATAGCGTCCAGTACCTTCAGCACCCTGCAGATGGCGATATCACCTCATCCGCCCAAGAAATTAGACACAGTAGAAAAAGATGCCAATGTCGCGCACAATGACAATGTACATTCAATGTTGAGATTGACATATCGTCAATAAACGTTGCTTATATTTTTTATACTCAGTTGTACAATACAAAGTAATGAAGTCCATTTACTCAAGTACTTTACACCACTGAAATATAGACGCACGTATTCACATCTCTACCAGATGTCCTAAACTATCAAAAGTACTTTACAAAATTTGCATAATATTGTTATGGTGTTTGCAAACTCATGCTAACAATCTAGAGTTAAAGAGCAAAACCTTCAACAATCTCACGTTCCAGACAATCTTCTTGATTCTATTCCTAGACAAATCTTGAAATCACCAAAATCAGACGTTAAATCCAATGAATTGAAAAAGGCTTTTTTTTTTCCACATTTCGACAACTAAACAAATTTTACATTTCTATGTTCTATTAGTGGTAAATGTTAAATTCCCAGCAAATGATTTGGACTCCATAAAACCAAAGATTGGGCACTGCTGCTTAAAAACATAGACAATCCATCTTGATTTAATTCTATACGTTAAAAAGCTTCTTAGTTTTGCCCACCAAGAGCTACTGAAAAAAAAAAAACCAGAGTGCTAATATTATGATCCAACCGCTTACTATGAACGACTCCGGCAAAATCAAGCGAAGAAAGAAAATAAAAGCCCGGAATGTGAAGGACCCAAGGGAGAGATTCCAGACGTCTCTCTTAGAAATCAATGAGTTGAGCTTCATTCTATGAGCAGAAGTCTGCATACGGAACACGGAAATCTTGGCAGCGCATCAGAAAATGTAATAGGCTCCTCCGAGCAAAGACTCCACAGTCACCTTGACAGTCACTATTATTCAAGTGTAAACAATAATGGAGGAAAGATCGGCCAGGACTCCTTCGCCATTCTGACGCTCGTCCTTGATGGATAGTGACGCCGCCATTCAGACACCTGAACGCGTCTTTGAATCGGCGCTGGAGAAGATCCTCGCTTCTGCCAGGTTTCCAACCGCACCGTCTGCATTACAAGGTCATGTGACGCTCCACGTCTCCAGAGCAGACAGCAGGATCAGGCCCAACACGGACGCCATTGACTCAGCAGCTGGCCTCCTTTAATAAGAACCAGGGCGTCTATCTCACCGCGACAGAGATCCTGGACAGAGCGCCGGGCAGATGGAGAACCATCAAAGCCATATTCAATACATGCTGCCCAGTCCACGCTCGGACTCTATGGTGGTCTTTGCTTGTCTGTTTTCCCACCCCGCCGGACCACGGGAGCCCTGAGAGCCGCCGTCCATCTGTCTCCGCTCATACACACACAGTCAGAAAGCAGAAAGCGTCCAGAAATGACACTTTTACAATATTAATCGTCACGATCCTTGAAGGCGGGTCTCATCAAATCCTCACCAGGCCTGTGTGATCTCAGCAGCAAACCACTCTATTCCGTAAAATCACACGCAACATATTCGTATGTGTTTGTGTAAAATTTAATATATGAATTCACATATATGTGTGACATACATTTATATATTTTATCATGTCATATTGTGCATATTGAGAAATAGACACAGACAGACAGACAGATAGATAGATGTTTTTTTCCCTCATTATGCTCAATATGACGTGGAAAAAATATATATAAATAAAATATATATATAATGTATATTTTTCTCATAATAGATGGATGAATGAACTAGATGAATGGATGGAATTGTGGATGAGTAGATGAATGGATGGGATTGTGGATGGATGAATGGGTGGGTGGGTGCATGAAGGGGGATGAGTAGATGACTAGGTGGGAGAGTAGATGGATGGGTAGATCCAGAAATATTGACAGAGCGAGAGTAGAAATTAGCACTTACAATAGTAGTCGTCAAAATCTGCTCGTCTTTCTGTCTGTCTGACAGAGAGAGAGACAAGAGCAGACAGATCAAATAAATGGCTGGATGGACAGACAGAACTGAAACTATAATGCAGAGTGAGCGGCTTCACCAGCCTCCGCAAAGAGGAAAAAAACACACGGGCATGCATGAACACACACACACACACACACACACACACACACACGCATCATATCACAACCTCAATCTGCTGCGAGTCACCTGTTCCGCGGCATAATTACCTGCTGCTGCCGCGGCCTCGTGCGCGGCTCGGCCAGAGATAAACGCCGTCAGTCCGTCCGCATCAAAACTACAGTTACACACACACAAAAGCCCATGTCCTGTTTAAGAGCAAAAGCCTGTTATTTACAAAGAGGGCGGATGTTTGAAGACGACTTACTGCTGACTCGCACTGAGCAAATAATCTCTCACCAAACGCGAAGAAACGTTCCACGCTAATAATGACGTTATTAGTCCAAGCCCAACCATGGCTACTGACGCAACTCCATCACAAACCGTCCCCCGTCGAGATCTTCACAATCCCGCTGTTTGAATAGCAAAGGCGCTGTTTGCTCACGCTTTGTGTTCTCGCTGAGCTAAGTGGAATTCAATATGGATGGCAAATATGTGATCGCTCCACCAACCATGACTTCTATGTGTTTGTTGAGGGAGACCTGTATTTGACACACACACAAACGCACACACACACACACACACACACACACACACACACACACACACACACACACACACACACAGTCTGCACACTGTAAAAAAATGTTCATTCAACCAATTAAAAAAGAAAATAGGGTAATGATTCACATCTATGTAATGATTCACATATTTTATTACTTGGACCAACTAAAAAATATTAAGTCAATACTAAGTCAAGTTAATATTTTTAGTTGGTCCAAGTAATAAAATATATATGTGAATCGTTACCCTAATTTTTTTAATTGGTTGAATGACATTTTTACAGTGCAGATGTATCTATTGTTAGTTTGTGTGTGTGTGTGTGTGTGTGCGTCACACACACACACACACACACACACACACACACAATAGTGTTTTCTCTCAGTGTCTTTAGCATCTGCTCCTAAACCTCTCGGTGTGAAGCAGTTCCGGGACGCTGGTCTCTCTTTCCCGGCTCCGGCTAATGATAAACACGCTGGCATCTGGGAGGTTTGATAGCGCGTCCCAGCGGTGTCGTGTGCTGAGATGCCACGGGCCATACAGACGGGAAGCACAAACACGCCCGAACAGAACCAGCTGCTGAAACACGGAGTCTTTTTTCGGGCCGATCCGTGCGGCTACCCGGCCCAGGGCGTGTGACGGGACGGTCTGTTTGATCTGGATGTTAAACTCCCTGTAAACAAGGTCGGAAATTGTGCAAATGTCAAATGGATTTGCAAACTAATCGGGTTTTGACGAACGCGGAGCCCATGTGACCAGAGTAATGAAGTGATGATAGTGAGGTGTTATACATGTGTTATTACCAGCACTAATTATTTTTAAATAATGCATATCAATGTCGTGTCAATCTCATGTGGTTTTTGATTGGCGGTTCACATTAATTGATTTGACAATACAAAGAAAAATTACCGTATTTTCTGGACTATAAGCCGCTACTTTTTTCATAGGTTTTGAACCATGCGGCTTATACAAAGGTGCGGCTATTCTGCAGATTTTTTGATAATGAAGATAAATACGGTAGATACCGTTTATTTTCTCTTTTTTCTGTCCCATTTTAATCAGCAAAGTTGCTGCCGTGTTTAAATGAAGGTTAGGAAAGGATCTATTTAGTTACATACATGTATAATTACAATTCAAAGTCGTTCATAGAGTGGATGCGGCTTTTATACAGGTGCGGCTTATAGTCCAGAAAATACGGGTATGTATTGTTTGAGTCAGAAAGAAAGAAAGAGATGCAGTGATAGAGACGGACAGAGACGGAAAGAATAAGTGACACAATGAAAGAATGAGAGAAAAAATTAGAGATAAAGAGAGAGACTAAGAAAGACAGATACAGATACATAAAGGGAGAACTAGTCAGAAAGAAAGAAAGAGATACAGACAGAGTCAGAAAGAAAGACCGATACAGATAGGGATGGAGAGATAGAGATAAAGAGAGTGAGAGCAAGAGTCAGAAAGAAAGAGATACAGAGAAAAAAAGAGAGATAACATGTCTGTGTGTGTGTGTGTGTGTTTGTGCATTTAGCACAGAATTGGGCCCAGAAGGCTTGTTTTTAGCACAAAGTAGGGCCACATTGTGTACTTGTGGGGTCTTTGTCTAGGGCCCCACAACTTTCAATCTTTTTTCAAATCTTTTTGAGGGTCAAAGTGTAATTTTAAGACAGAGGTTGTAATTGAGTTTTTGTTAAGATTAGAGTAAATGGGGACAAAAAGGGGATTATTTTGATGCTTGTGAAGAGACAAGAGAACGTAGCGTTTAGCATGTAAGTAAATGGTGAGGCCCCACTATGATATAAGTGTGTGTGTGTGTGTGTTTGTGTGTGTGTGTGTGTGTGGTGTGTGGTGTGTGTGTGTGTGTGTGTGTGTGTGTGTGTGTGTGTGTGTGTGTGTGTGTGTGTGTGTGTGTACAGAAAAGGACGAGGGTCTCAGAGACCCCGCTAATGAAGTTGTCTCATTGGCTCCTGCATCCCGCCTTTTTAATTATAACTAATCAAGTCAACACGCCGGAAGCGCGTCCGGCCCGCACACACACACACACACACACACACACACACACACACACACACACACACACACACATCACTGATGTTTACCGCGCTCTTCCTCACCGGCAGCTTGGGTTTCGATTGAGTTAATCACCCGGCTTTAGTGAAACGTGATCTCTGCTGTTTCTGTTAAGAGTAAAGCGCGGGACAGTAAACGTGGCTTAAGAGCGGCGTGTGATCCCGGTGATGAAGAGAGGGAAGTCACAGCAGATGCCGCAGACTCTGAGTAAACACAAACACACAAACAGCCCCGGGAGACGCATCTGATCCTCTTCAAAACCCGGCTTGGGAAATAATAAAGAGCGGCCAAAATGCCATTTTAAAGGGCACTTTAAAATTAGCCATATGATAATCACACGCAAATTACAAGCCTCTGAAATACAAGCTTCCCAACTTTTCATCACGCACATCCGTTTTCCGAACCACTTTTCCATCGCCATCGTTTTTCTGTTTGTTGTCTTTTTACTTTAATATAATTACATAGATTTATAGCAAATAAACAAGTGTGTTATTCATTACTTATCGCTATCACCTCAGTAACTCATAAACCCTTTGTGGTACAGTTCTTTTTCACATTGATAATGGTACCTGAAGACAAACGTGACAGTTTTGCTATAGTACGACTTTTCCTGGCACCAGTTTGCATCATTATGTCTTTGCTGAAAAAATAGAGGTGCATTTGCCTTTTAAATTTGAAGCAAATGTAGGTAAATGTTTAAATGTGTTTGTAGTGTCAAGAGGTGTACGACAATATTGTTTATGGTTTGTAGCTGTATTAGGATTACTAACCCTTAATATTCATAATATTTAGTCAACACCTGTTTGGTTGCTGCTCTTATGAAGCTAATATTTTGATAAATGTTTTGCCTTGAAGTGCTAATATTTGTAATTGGGTAAAATGGCCGATTTTAGTAGATGAAATGTCTTTATACTACAAGATTTAATCAGTATTGTTGAAACAGTCATTTATTGTCAGTTTTTGGTTTATTTTATGTAAACAATACTGTTATTCTTATTTAATACTAATTTGGGTTCTTTATTTTGCTATAATTACTATGTAATATTCATTTGGATGCGTTCCTATTAATGGGTACATACGTTTTTAATACTCTCAATTACAAATACTCTCTAGCTTTGGCATATGCTTAGATTCTGATTTTCAACACACATGAAAAGCCATTGCTACTTGCAGCTGTATTATGTTATTTTTTTTTAAATAGAGTTGAAACTACATAATATAAAGTATTTGTGTTTTTTCTATGCTACTACAATTCTATTCAATTCTACAGTATTCAATACTATTCAATACTACTACGACTTTCTATGTTCCATTCTATATACGTTTTTATGAGTTTATTTCAATATTTACAGTACGAAGTTGTTTGTATCTTTAATCAAACCTAATTATCATTGGCATCGCAAAATGTTTCCCCCTGCTGGCAAACACAATCATTACACAATATTACTAAAATCTGGAATAATTGCGTCAAACATCTTTATCTCAGATAAGCACCAAGCTCTATTTGGCCTTTTAGCAAAAACGACTTATGTGACTTGAGACTTTATGAATAAATACGCATTTGCTTATACAATCTGAAGCCGACTGATAGATAGATGGATAGCAGAATCGTTTGATCAACCTTTTCAAGACTGGCTTTGGCCCGTTTCGATTTTACAATTTTGTTATCGACCAGGTCCATCTTAATTGTGGTTTTAAGCCTTTCAAACACAGCTCGAGCTGATACACTGGCTTCTGTAGTCCTGGAGTTACAGCTGGAAAATACACTTCTGCCCCCTTGCGTTCTGACGAAGAACTGCATCCGCTGGTGAATTTAATTGACTTGACGTTTATTTATTTTTTGGTTAATTATAGAAATGAACATTATCCCGAAAGTAAATTTGAGCTAGTTTTTTCATGATATTTTAAGTACCTTGGCAGTTAGCATGGATTTTAATAATGTCTAAAATCTAAAAAAAATAATAATCGTGACTAGTGCCTACGATAAACTCTTTTAGGCCACAGAAGGAACTTTGTTCATCCCCTCACCCACCAAGCTCACCCTGCCCGAACCAAAGCTGCGTTTGTGAACAGGTCCCTTCATAGCTCCTGGGTTTACTCAGCATCTCCTCATCTGGCTTCCGTCCATAACTGATGCTGATGTGAACAGGAGGCTGCTGCCCTTCCACTGCCATTGTGTTAATGGACTCATCAGCTCTGTGCCGAGCTCGGGCAAACGGGCCGTTTCAGCTAATGCTGACAATATGGTTCTGTGATGGGCAGGAGGTTTGCGGCCCTTCTGTTCTCCTCCTGCTCTCACTGGGCTCCTGGCTTCTTGTCCTGGCCTAAATAAGGGTTTCTGGGTTGACCAAGAGCTTTCCTCCTCCATAAAACTTTAGTCCATGTAGTCGATTTTCATATTAAAATAATTCGCTTTTCAATTAAAGTATAGTTTGTTTGTTTTTTATATAATTGCAAAGACGGGGTTCTTGCACAATTTCATCAGAAAAATATTCTACATGTTAGTGTGTGTATATATACATGTATATATAGTATGTATATATATATATATATATATATAGATAGAGATAGATAGATAGATAGATAGATAGATAGATAGATAGATAGATAGATAGATAGATAGATAGATAGATAGATAGATAGATAGATAGATAGATAGTGATCTTTATTTAAACGTTGTGTATATATAAATAGTTGAGGACAAAATTATAAGCCCCTGTACAATATAGTCATTGTTTTCAAAAGTGTTTTTAAACAGACCGAAAATATATTGAACACTGCTATTTTAGACACTGAACTAGGATTTTACAATATCTATACTATTTATTACAGATTTATAACATTTTATTTCTTGCTCTAAGATATAAATATAATCTATATAATCTAAATATAATCTAAATAAATCCCATTTAATTCACGTAAATGCTCTGACAAAATCATCCAAACAAAAATATTATTATTAGTTAGTAGTAGTAGTAGTAGTAGTAATAGACCGGGGCCACAAATGTACAGTAGTGCCTTATGTTTCAGTATAGCATTATGTATTCAGTTATAATAAAGATTTATAACATTTTATTTCTTGCTCTAAGATAATCTAAATAAATCCCATTTAATTCACGTAAATGCTCTGACAAAATCATCCAAACAAAATTATTAATAGTAGTAGTAGTAGTAGTAGTAGTAGTAGTAGTAGTAGTAGTAGTAGTAGTAGTAGTAGTAGTAGGTAGGTAGTAGTGAGAGAGAGTAGAAGAGTAGAATAGACCTGGGCCACAAAACCCAGTTTTAGGAAAAAAAAACTTTTTTCGTCATTTCCTGATGAGTTCCAGAGCGCGAGCGGTGAGCAGAGAGGAAGTGAGACTGACACTTTTTGCTTCGCCTGCTCCTCCAGCATCTCTGTAATTACCGTGTGTATCTTCACCGTCAGCAGCTTCTGTCCCTCCACCAACTGAAATACACCACAGCTGCACACAACCATGTCCGGATCTAACGGTGACAAATATCACTTCTGCTGCACAGAGAAACAACACTTCCTGTCTGAGAGGAGATGAAGGAGCAGCTGGAGACCAGTAGAAGGCCTGATCAGGGTCTTTCTGGATGGAGTTTGAATGTTCTCCCAGTGCTACTGTGGGTTTCCTCCAGGTTTCCAGTTTCCTCCCACAGTCAACAACAAAAAACATTCTGGAGAATAGGAAGATTGTCTCTAGGTGAGAGTGGGAATGTGTGTTCTGCTCTATGATTGGTTGGCAATTCCACCTTCAGGCCCAGAGTGGCTGGGATTGGCTCCCCGTGACCCAGACGTGGAAAAGATGTGAATTTTGTCTAACTAAAATATGTATGTAGGTAATTATATTCCTGTATGTAGGTATGTATGTACTTTTGTACGTATGTATGTTTGTATGTATGTACTTCTGTATGTATGTATGTATGTATGTATGTATGAGTGTATATAAGCATGTGTGTACATGCTTACATACATACATGAGTATGTGTTTTTGTATGTATGCATGTACGTAATTACATACTTTTATACATACATACATACACACATGTAAGTATGCATGTTTGTATGTATGTAGGCATGTATTTATGCATGTACGATTTGCATGTATGTATTTATGTAGCCAAAAATATGTATGTCTTGTAAAGCCTTTTGACAAAATATTGTCAAAGTATTGTCTTATGACTTAATATATATAGCCTTATGACAAAAACAATGTTATGTCATGTACAGTAGTGCCTTATGTTTCAGTATAGCATTATGTATTCAGTATTATGACAAAATAATTTTATGTCTTAGTATAGCCTTATGACAAAAAACATGTCTTAGTATAGCCTTATGACAAAAAACATGTCTTAGTATAGCCTTATGACAAAATATGTTATGTCTATAGTATTTTTGCCTTGTGACAAAAAACAGTATGTCTTAGTATAATAGCCTTATGACAATACTTTTTTAATCTTAGTATAGCCTTATGACAAATATATTTTGTGTCTTTGTATTATTGCCTTTTGGCAAAAAAAAGTTTGTCTTAGTATAGCCTTATGACAAAAAAATTGTCTTAGTATAGCCTTACGACAAAATTATTTTGTGTCTTCGTATATCCTTATGACAAAAAGTGTATGTCTTAGTATATATCCTTATGACAAAATTATTTTATTTCTTACTAAAGGCAATACAAAGACATAAAATTGTTTTTGTCATAAGGCTAATGTCTGTATAGCCTTATGACAACATTATTTTATGTCTTAGTATTTTTGCCTTGTGACAAAATTATTTTGTCTTACTATATCCTTATGACAAAAAATGTTGTCTTGGTATAGCCTTATGACAATAAAGTATGTCTTAGTATAGCCTTATGACAAAAAAATGTATGTCTTAGTATAGCCTTACGACAAAATTATTTTGTGTCTTAGTATATCCTTATGACAAAAAACGTTGTCTTAGTATAGCCTTACGACAAATCTTTTTTGTCTTTGTATAGCCTTATGACAGAATTTGTTTATGTTTTGGTATAGCCTTATGACAAAATTATTATGTGTCTTACTATATCCTTATGACAAAAAAGTATGTCTAAATATAGCCTTATGACAAAACTTTTTTGCCTTAGTATAGCCTTATGACAAAATTATTGTATGTCTTAGTATAGCCTTATGTCAAAACTTTTTTTGTCTTAGTTAACCTTATGACAAAAAAGGTTGTCTTAGTATAGCCTTATGACAAAAGAAACATGTCTTAGTATAAGCTTTTATACTATACATTTTGTGTCTTAGTATAGCCTCACGACAAAACATTTTTCGTCTTAGTATAGCCTTGTGACAAAAAATGTTGTTTAAGTATAGCCTTATGACAATTTTTTATGTCTTAGTATTATTGCCTTGTGAGCAAAAAAAAGTATGTCTATGTCTTAGTATAGCTTTATGACAAAATAATTTTGTGTCTCAGTATAGCCTTATGACAACAAAAACGTCTTAGTATAGCCTTATGACAAAATTATTTTGTTTCTTGGTATTTTTGCCTTGTGACAAAAAAAAGTATGTCTTAGTATAGCCTTCGACAAAACATTTTTCGTCTTAGTATAGCCTTATGACAAAAAATGTATGTCTTAGTATAGCCTTATGACTAAATTATTTTGTCTTACTATATCCTTATGACAAAAAATGTAGTCTTGGTATAGCCTTATGACAATAAAGTATGTCTTAGTATAGCCTTATGACAAAAAAATGTATGTCTTAGTATAGCCTTACGACAAAATTATTTTGTGTCTTAGTATATCCTTATGGCAAAAAAAAAAAACATGTCTTAGTATAGCCTTCGAAAAAACGTTTTTCGTCTTGGATCCTTATGACAAAAAAGCATGTCTTAGTATAGCCTTATGACAAAATTATTTTGTGTCTTAGTATAGCCTTATGGCAAAAAAAAAAAAAACATGTCGTAGTATAGGCTTTTGTATAGGCAAAATGTTGGCTTAGTATATCCTTATGACAATTTTTTATGTCTTAGTATTATTGCCTTGTGACCAAACAAATGTTTGTCTATGTCTTAGTATAGCCTTATGACAAAATTATTTTGTGTGTTAGTATAGCCTTATGACAAAAAAAAACATGTCTATATGTTAGAATATTTTTAATATTTAATAACTTAAATCTCATTTCCAATATTAAGAGCTTATTATATTTTAGCCTGCGTCAACGCAGCCAGGCCAAGGCTGATAGCTGTTGAATTGTTTGAAGATTATAATGCAAGATAATGTGATGTTGACGTAAATCCCAATTCCGGTAAACTGCTACGTCTCCAGTCTCTGTCTAAGTCTTATCAAAAGCAAGGACACTGGAAACGTTTAAACTAAGAAATCCTCACATTTACTTGACTATTTGTAATATTTATATTAATACTCATTTGTTATAATCATAGTAATTTAATTAACACCAATAACCAGACAAACAAATGAATAAAAGTGATAATTCTTTTAAAGATTTACTTAGTGTGCTTTGAGACAGTTAAAACTGTGAGAAGCTTCTTAAAATAACTCAGAACTCAAACTCAAAACTTATATTAATTTATGATTGACCATAGATAATATTTTATTATATATTTTAAGATAATACTTAGGTTTCAACATTCAAAGTTAGTGTTTAAGACTGCTTTTCTTGCTCTCCTCGTGTTGAGACATCTGAAGGTCGAATGGAGACCTGATTACGTATCACCATAGCAACGTCTATCTTTTGTTATTGAATAGAGACCACGTGTGTAAGTAAGTCCTCTGACAAATCTCGCTTCCTGTCGATAGTCAAGCGAGATATCTGACATCATTTAGGGTATAAAGGATCCGCATTTCCTGACTGTGATTGAGTAATGCATTGAGCGTAAAAATAAACACGTGTTAAACATCTAACGCGGTGTCGGCTCAATCCTTACTCCTGGATCCAGCTTCCGGACAACTCCCTTCGACAGAGACCTGCAATCTCGGCCATGAATGCCTGACTGATTTATAATTATTATGAAGCCTCCAAGAAATATTAAAATCTTTCACTATATCCTTATGACAAAATTATTATGTGTCTTACTATATCCTTATGACAAAAAAAGTATGTCTAAGTATAGCCTTATGTCAAAACTTTTTTGTCTTAGTATAGCCTTATGACAAAATTATTGCATGTCTTAGTATAGACTTATGACAAAAAATGTTGTCTTAGTATAGCCTTACGACAAAACATTTTTCGTCTTAGTATAGCCTTGTGACAAAAAATGTTGTTTTAGTATAGCCTTATGACAATTTTTTATGTCTTAGTATTATTGCCTTGTGACCAAAAAAGGTATGTCTATGTCTTAGTATAGCTTTATGACAAAATAATTTTGTGTCTTAGTATAGCTTTATGACAAAATAATTTTGTGTCTTAGTATAGCCTTATGACAAAATAATTTTGTATCTTAGTATAGCCTTATGACAAAATAATTTTGTGTCTTAGTATAGCCTTATGACAAAATAATTTTGTGTCTTAGTATAGCCTTATGACAAAATAATTTTGTATCTTAGTATAGCCTTACGACAAAATAATTTTGTGTCTTAGTATAGCCCTTATGACAAAAAAACCTTCTTAGGCGCTTTATGTCCCATGCTTTTTGACAAAATCCCACGCCTTATGACATATTCCCACGCCTTATGACAAAACTTTTTTGTCTTAGTATAGCCTTACGACAAAATAATTTAGTGTCTTAGTATATCCTTATGACAGAAAAACCGTCTTGGTATAGCCTTATGACAAAACTTTTTTGTCTTAGTATAGCCTTAAGACATATGTCTTCGTATTATTGCCATAATAGTGCCTTATGTCTTTGTATAGCCTTATGACAAAAACATTTTATATATGTGTTACTCCCAGTGTGATCTCATCTTCATCTCTTTCTGTCAGTGGTACAATACAAGACATTTACAATGAAGACCTTACAATATATTTTAAAATAAAGTAAATGCACCATTAATGGTAACAATTGATACAGATATGCTCAATTCCTGATGTTCTGGCGATGATCATCGTTTGACGGTCATCACCATACTGTAAATTAGAGCAAAGGAGCAAAAGTTGAAAATAAATTGTAAATGTATTAAAGGCTTATAAACGGCGCATATTAACCCATGCTCGCTTCTGATTTCAAATCCTCGTTGGTTCATCTGGCAGGGCGTCAGTCTCATGGTCTGTAGTTTGCGGGTTCGAATCCCAAACCAGACGTCCCTGTTTTACTAAACCGAATTAAAAAATGAAAGGTTGAACAATTCGGCGTTACATTTATGGACTATTGTATAGAATAAGACTCTTCTCGATGTCGGGAACTGAACCGCGGCCTCCCGTGATCCAGCCGGGGACTCTCGGCTTCACTAAGCAGAACACAGTTTAATATCCGAGCTTTCTTAACAAATAGTCAACAAAAGCTAGTTTGAACCATTTTAGCCGACAATACTACTATATGTATGTATGTATGTATGTATTTAAAATAAAATTGAAATTCACAATAATTGCCCACAGTTCTATATCAGTGTGGTTGGCCGCCAATCCAATCCAATTTGTTTAACTCGGAATATGTTTCGATCCTTCTCAAAAGCAGAGTTGAGTTGGCCAGGGATCAAACACAGGCCTTCCACATTTAAGGGGAGAATTTTACCACTGAATCACCAACACTTGGGAAGTTTTATTGAGCCGTTAGTCTAACAATTGTGTAACAGACTGTATGCGGCTCTAAAAGTTTTAGTATGTATTTACAAATAAAGCATATTACACCCATCAATGAAAGTGCGTGCAAGCCAACTGAAGGCAAACCAATGGATAACATTTGAGTAATATCAATACGTGAAACACAAACTAACTAGAAGTCAATTTTGATTGGTAACGAAAAATGTTCGATTTCGAAACCAGAGAAATGTTCGGAATCGAAACCAGGCCTCACACGAGGCAGACAAGAACTCTACAACTGAACCACCACTGTTGGATTTTATATGGACATTAGTAAAAAATAGATCACAAAGTGGTGCGTTACTGTAGCGGCGAGAAACATATCAGAGCCTTGACTTGAATCATAGAGCGGTAAGTTTGATTAATGATGTCATTAGGAGAATTAAGCGGTGACTGATGCGTTCTGGACAGATGGTTCACCTCTACATCAGCAGGGCTTTGTTAGAAACCATGACAGCGTCAGAGACGAGCTCAGTCAAAGGAACTGTGCTCATTACAGCTGAAGGTTCTGAGCTTCAAAGCGTCTCACCATCAGAACCTGAGAAGGCCGCGTGGCACCCAGCAAATGGGCCTGAACAGCCAACATCTCCAGTTGTGGAATAAGCTGCGGGGCAATGGGCTGGACCCGATTACTGTCTTCAGCAGCGAACACACGTCTGATGTCACAGCTTCCAGACTTGAAAGAAAAGTCATTACACATGCCCGGGAGGAAGAGCGTGGCTTTGAGAGGCATTATCTTCTGCGAGGACTCCAGCCAAGCAGAGCTGAAACGTGCCCGTAACTCTGGTTTCCTGTTTGTGTCATCTCACGTTACACATCTGCTCGCCACTAATGCAAACTCACACACACGAGACAGCCAATGAATAAATCATCTTTCTTACAGGCATTCAACTTTTAAGAGCTTCGGTTCGGTGGGTCTTATGAGATTGTCGCTTCCCGTCTCGGTTTTAATAGTCCGCAATACAGAGATTTGTACGTGTACATTGTGTGTTCCTGCAAGATCCGAGGGACATTAGTGGGATAGCTGGGGAATATTCAATACAAAAAAGCAATGACTCCCCCTGCTGGTACATAGAGGCATCAAAGGATTGAGGGGAGACGTTCACCAGTTGTGTACTGTACTTGTAGGTGTGTGTTAGATTTGGTGAAGTATGAACACTGCACTAGTATTATTCTGTTAGCCATAACAATGTTGCTTTTACACCTTTTAACCAGATTCACGCATCTACATCTGAACGTCATTTGAATTCATTTCTACTGCACAAATATAAGTGAACAATTCAGGAGGATATTTCATGTGTAATCTTTTTTCATCTCTGAAACTGTAAACAGAATTGGCTTAAACTCAATCAAAAGTATCTCTGAAGCCTTTGAAACATTAAATCCAAGTGTGGACGTTTCCTTTTTAAAACAAACTGAATGAGTTGGAATCATGTGCGTGTTAAAAAAAAATAATAAACCCAGAATAAACCATTTTTATACCACTGTTTATTTGTTGGCGACTTTACACGTTTAGAAAAAGAACCCAAGGATTTTTCCTCCAGTGTGTTTCCTTCTGGCCTCTTCGTGGTCCATGATGCCAGCGGAGGTTGTCAATACGATGAATCTGAAAAACAGACAATCTTTAATACACTCAAATATACCCCATTTTCAGCAGTCCTCAACAACATCACTCCTCATCTGGAAAGGATTTCCTACGTCACCTCTGGGTCTGTTACCAAATTTAACACAATATGGAATTTTTTTTCCTTTTCTTGACTCTCAAAATGACTTGAGACTGAGGTTGACGACCGTTAATTATTTACATTCATGTTTTTAAAGCTGTATTTTATTTACTATAGAGTGAGGTGTAGGGTGTGCATGTTAAGTTTTGCCAGGTGTGCATGCGGTATTGCAAAAAAAACAAAAAAAAACAACAAAAAAAAACTATTTAAATTCTTATTTGTAATCTTTAATTATAACAGTTATCCATTTTCTCCTCTTTAACATCAGCTAAACCAATAAATCAATGATGTGCTGCAGAGGCAGTGGATTAACGCGCACTACATCACACTGTCAATCAATCAAGACAATGATCTTAAATCCATCTACAGCTATTAATAAAACATTAGATTATCAAGTGTATCCTGCTCAAAGTACAATTTTACTACAGCACTGAAAGATCTTCTGTCATTTAGTAACGCTCCTTTGAGAGATCTCGCTCATGACTGGACTGCACAAAATAAGCCACTCAAAACAGTGTCGTTCTCAAGAGACGAGCGAGAACGCACCGTCACAAGATTTCGATATTATAATGACGTTATTTGTCAAAAAGTAGTAAAACCAGACACTAGTTTCGTATAAGCAGACAATGTCGTGACATCAGAGTCCACCCCTTAAAAATCAAATCTAATTTGCTACATACTTCGTCACTACGCAATAGTGCCCCAGTCTGATAGTCTGAAGTTAAAATATGGATTTTAAATGTTAAGAAACTAGTTCTCTTTAAAGTTCAGGCTCCCAAATATCAGACCCAACAAGGCGAGTACACAAGACATTAATAGACAACCTAACAATATCTCAAGCATATAGAACTCAAATTCTACTAAAGTCGGGTTATTTATTGCAAACAAGCACCAGAATTTGGGAATGGTACGATTAAAAAGGCACAGAGGACCAATAAAGAGAGACAGACGTTTCTTTTTGGATTTGCCAGGTCTAGGCTAAACCATATTTCTAACGTGCACAACACACAAACTCGGAGCAGTGGAGCAGATCTGGTTTACTAGCTCCAACTATCAGACTGAAAATTTGTTTTACCAGCTTAGTGCCCCACTAATATCAACCAAAACTAATTGTGCAGCCAGACAGATGCTAAACATCTGTACAAAACAATTGAGCGTCAAGAAGATTTGTATTACTCACCCAAACTGTCTGGACGGGAGAAGGTTATTCTGCCACTTCTCCAGATCCTTCAACTGCACATCGAACCGTGGGCTGATGACGCCACACTGCAAAACAACGAGAAGCGTCAGCACTACCTAAACTCTGAAGTGAAGATAAAACAGAACCAAACTATGATGCTTCCAGCCTCACCTTGTTCAGCCGTCCCGTCAGATTGACAACAATTTTCCCGGCTCTATGATCATCGATGATCTCAAATTCACCAATGTAACCTGCAAAGACAATAGACTTTAGAAACAACTAAAATCTGATTTTACACATTGCAAATCCACACAAAAAACGGAATCCTACACTCAACCAGCAGCAGCTAAAGTTCTTCTAACCAAAGCAGTGAGTTCCAACTCCAGAAAATTACATTACACTACAACACTAGACAGACTGCTAAGAGTATTCTGGTAATACGAAGTGCCACGTTAAACCACCAACTGAACAAGCCGGAGCAGTGGGCAGTGTTAAGCCACATCACCCAACCAGACTTTATGTCAGTGTCTTACTCAAAGACTTCAATTGTGATGCCTAATGACCTGGGATTTGAACCTGCCACCTTCTGGCTGAAAATCAAACCCCCTGACCTCTAGTTCTACAACCGCTGCTAAAGCAACACACATCTAGTAATGAGAAACAGCACAAATCGCAAAGGTTCAAATGCTGAGGGGAAAATAAACTAAATACACACTGAGAAACTATTAGTTGCTCATCTTGTGAGGAGGACTCACCGTGCTTCATCATCACAGTCAGGAAGCGCACTATAACTTTGGAGCAGGGTCTCAGGAGAACCTGGCGTTTCCCACGTTTCTCAGCATTGTTGATGCTTTTCAGCGCATCGGCGAGAACGTTCATGCGCACCATGATGCCTGCGAGGAGAAGATCCAGCGTTAAACAGCACATTATCAAACAGCCATTGACACACGCAGAGGAGTCGAAGATAGACGTGTCATCTTAGAAACACAACTCGGTTTGTTTCGCGCACGTCGGAGTAACCATCGCTTCCATTGTGACGCTGACGTGAAGTTTAATGGCACCGAGAAGCGTGCGCTGGATCGCTCGAGCGGCGGGAGTTAGCGGCTCAGACGCTAGGAGCGGCTTCGTTAAAGCGCTTCTCGACCGACTCGAACCAACTTTACAACACTGAGGTAAAATACGCGAGTGTTTGCGCGCTTTTGAACTGGTTCTGGGCTGGTAAAGTCTGCGCATTATTAACCTGAGGTGAAAAAACTGCTTGTGAGCGGCTCCGGCTATGAACGCCAAGGATAATCGGGACAATGTGTGTGTTTTTATTGGCAATTTTACCTCAATACTTGTGAAACTGATCAGCTGTGATGCTGATACACACGTACGTTGTAAAAGAAACGAATGATGCGTTACGACGTGTGAGATTTTAAACGGATTGTAAAAGCGTTGCATTTGATCGGAGCCTTACCAGTGCTGCAATATGGCGGAAAGAGGAAGGAAGAGGGGTGCGCGGTGAGACTTGACTCATGTACTCTCGCGAGATCTTCCATGGTGACCCGCGTGACGGCGACACTGCTATTACTGCCACCTTCAGCTGTGGCGCGTCTCAGCGAGGAGAAGGAAAAAACAATGTTCAAGCAAACAAATCTAAAAAGTACTATATAACAAAATGTCTTTGACGACATTCAGAATTTAACAAGGTATTCATTTGTAAATAAATAAATACTAAAAAAATAATAAATAAAAACTATCTAATACACTGTTGTACTTTTGCACCATCTATTTTTATTGTATTTTTTTCTTCCTTTTTTCAGTTTTGCAAAAATTGTCTTCACTCTCCACATTTTAATTTTTTCTCTTTGTGTTTTTTTTCTGTGACATTTAATGTTTGTTATAACATTTAAATTTAAACTTAAATTTTTAAGCTATTATAAAGTTACTTTATAAGTTACAAACTTGTTAATGGTTAATGGCATAAACCTGGTTATAACTGCTTTCTTTTTGCTGCTGTATTTTTCCCAGGGGATTAATAAAGTCAATCTCATCTTAAAAATAAATCGTGGAAAATATCTTATATACTGTGTGTATATCTCTTATAGTGTAGTCGTGACGTGAAATTTCCCCGCTGTGGGACTAATAAAGGATTTTTCAATTCAATTCAATTCAATTCAATTCATTAATTACTTTTTTTAAGTCCTATTAGTTATAAAACATTTTAAACATGATGACCTTTTTTTCCACGTAATTACCAGAAAATAGTTTTAACTTTTCCACAAAATAATCAACAACAGAAGAAAAAAAGTTCTTCAGATGCATTTATTATAACAGAATGTGTTCAGAGCCGCAGCGAATGGCTAAAAGATCAAGTCTACTGCGCATGTCCGTTAGTCTGATTCTTCAGCAGGAGATCCATGTAAGCTCCATCGATCAGATCTTCTTCTTTCACTCCAAGCTCCATCATCAACTCGTTTGCAATGGTCATCCCCTCCTCTCTGCTCTGGTGTTCTTTCATGACCACCTCGAGTTCCATGAAGTCTCCCAGACCCTCAACAGAATCAACATGCACCCTTGTTTGTCCCACTAAGTACAACTTTCGCTCCTTTTTCACGTGGCCCACTTGGCCCAGGGCATCGGTCAGAACCCTGACCAGTCCTTCTGGATCGCTGGTAGGAGAGATGGAGTAATTTGACAGCTTGGGTCCTTCAGTGTCCGGCCTCTCGTAGAAGATCAGCTGGCCGGTGCCATCCGGAAAGTTCCTGAGCTTCAAACGTCCACCTGGCACTTTGAAAAACGTGTCCTTCTGACGGATAACAGTCCCGTCCGAACCGCTCAGCTCTTTTGCGCGCTGGGTGAGGAACTGAATATCACGCAACACCGCTTTTATCTCCACGTTGGACGGCATCGTTTACCGCTGACACGTTTAAATCAGTGAATGAGAAAGAATGTGGCGCGTTACACACGCTATAGCAAGTTGGCGCGCTTGACAAGTCAAAAAAGCGCATGCGCCGTAGAAGAATCAGGTTTAATGATGAATCGAGTCTTTTGAATCGATTTCCTTAAAACAAACATTTTGAATAGTTTAAGAATAAAGGCTCATCGTAAAACATTTTTACGGTCTGTATATTAACAACATGCATAAACAAAACCTGAACAATATAAACCGCTTTTTCATTTATTTTCTTTGGATTATTTTTCCCTTTGCTTTAAAAATGACTGTTGTTTCTTTATCTGTAGTTCTGCTTTTTGTAGTTATGCTAAACATTTGGTGGGTTAACTAAACGTATCTTTAAATGGAATATCAAAATGTCTATGTAAACCTCTTAATTCATTTCAATGCCAAGAGAATGACTCACGAAAAGATTCACTCTGTTAAACGATTCTCCGAGACTGCGACGAACGGTGCGCATGCGCAGTATTCCGGTCACGCTGTATGACCTATTTCAACTCACTTCCAACATTTCATATGATATTATCAATTTGACAGAACGCGTCGTTTAGTTAGCCGTGTTTATTATTGCCGAAAAGTATCAAATATCCGAAGAGCCAGAGAGCAGTATCATATCACGTATCGTCTATCATTATTCCGCTTGCTGAGAAATGTTTACATCCCAGACGTCTTCATTCCAGGAATCCATAGACGTGGATGAAAGAGATGCGGACTTCGACAATGAGGAGATCGCGGGATACAGCACGAAAGTACAGCATATCAGCAACTACTACGCCATATATTACTACCAGAGCACGAGGTGCAGTGTTTTATTATAATGAGAGTCTGAGACGGTATATGCTAACCTGCTACCTGGGCTTTTACATAATACTGCACATCTTTAATGTATGTGCGTATACAGTGTGTATATATACGTATATACTGATGTGTGTATGTATATATGTGAGTATTTATTCATACGTGTGTTTGTAAATGTGTAGTTATTTGTAGGCACGCAGCATTTCAATTAAATCAGAGATCTAATTATAAATCACTTCATGCTGGTGAAAAGAAATTTGTGGGAATTCCTTTCCAAAAAATGTGTCAGAGGTATTACGAGGAATTCATTTACTCAATGAAATGCACTATGAAACTATCCAGATCTGCGGCTTCGGGAGAGAATGTGGCCTGGAATCAGACGAGGTCAGACTCCACAGCAAGTCTGGAGGACTTTAGGTAAAAAGCAGGGTCTTTATTCCTCCGTCTCCTGTGGCTTTCCGTGTTGTGGTTTCTTCAGCCTTCTGAGGGTCAACAAGGAATGCCTCGCTTTTCATTCGAGCTACTCGTTCATCTCATCCATAACCATCCAGCCGATCTGTCTATTAAGCCAATCTCCATTCCTGCAAACTCTCGTCTGTGCATCTGAAACGCTGAAACTGTGGCTTTTCTGCTCCGTTAGCTGTCTCACTCTCAGTGTGATGTTCCGTCAGAGATGTATTCAAACTTGTTGTTTGTCTTAAAGCTTGACCTTACTGGACAGCAGCTTGCCCTGTGAGGCCGAGCCGCAGCTCCGCAGCTACATCTCCCGCAGGCTGAGCAAGGGTGCGCTGCTGGGTGGCATGGGCAACATCGCCACCGTGGAAATAAGGTACGGCATTGCATGCTGGAGACTCGTGTCCAAAGTTTTGCTGTTATGCATATACAAAATACATATTTCTATAGTTATGTTTCACGTTTTGAAACACTGTAACTTGCAAAAAGCCATTGATTTACCCTTTCATTTCTACGAATAAAAAAAATCATAAATAAAGAACTATAAAGAGTTTTTGAAATGTTTTTTAAGTACTAAACTACTGAGTTTGTCCTCAAAGTCACTTTGATGTTCGCTTTGTTTTTTGAAAAAGCAAGTCACGTAAAATAATTACTTTTTGAGGTGAAATACCGTATTGGAATTTAGGATCATTTGAATATATCATTATGTTTTTAACCGAATGTGTTGTTCTGTCATTTATTTTGAAATGTAATGACAAATTGTGACTTTTTATTGATTTTGCATTGAATTGAGATGTCCTTCTGTTTAACATAATTTCTAAAGTGCAGAGAAAATACCAGAAACATTCAGTTTTCACCATTTTTTGTCATATTGACAATCTCACTCACTTTACTTTACTATAATAATTGAAGTATGTGATTTGAATGTAGTGATGGTGGGTGCTGTGTGTTCAAGCGTCCCGGAGCAAGCGGTGGGCTGTTACTGCTGTCTGCTGGAGCAGGAGAAGTCTCCGGAACAGCCCGAGGCCGATGGCAATGGCTGGGTGGTGTGTCTCCTCGGAGGATCAGAGAAAGGCCTGAACTTATATCCTTCCGACGCAGATCAAAAAAGGCTGTAAAGGAGCCTTCAAACTGTGCGTTGACCTTCAAAGGCTTTTCATTAACACTTGGAAACATTCAGAATTGAACTGGACAAGTATGTTCAGGGTCTCCAAGACAGTTTGACACCAGAGGTAAGAAAACTACAGACTCACAATAATAGCAATTGAAGTTCAAATAGTTGTAGAATGTATAATTCATTTCTTATATGATAATTCTTCAGTTATATTTGAATATTTGGATGACGGAACAGTTTAATTAAAAAATGTAAAACAATACATGTATATTTGCATTTATAATAATAACCATTTAGTCATATACTGTATGCTTTTTCAACTTGTGTTTATTGCGATCAAAATAACGGTTTTAAAAACTCTGTAAATGATTATAAATTATTTCAATTTAAAAGTAGAAGAAATATAAAAAAAAGTATATATATATATATATATATATATTTACGTACATTTAAACTATATGTATATACATATATACATGTAGTTTAAATGTTTTACTACATGTAAAATACATTTCATTGCAAAATAATGTGTATGTGTACAGAATACAGAATACTGTATATTAGTAGGTAATATAAATGTAAAAAAAATGATGCGTACATATATAGATTACATTCATGTTATTATATGCACATGCATTAAAATATTTCTAATTACATTTATAGTATATACTTGTTCATTAGTTTTACATTAATCTTTATACGTAATTTACTGTGTATTTATATTAAAATTGTAAACATAAGCACTGCAAATGACTTAAATAAACGGCTAGTTTATAAAATGCACAAACAAGTAATAATTAGCTTTGAAATCCTGGTTCCAGATGCAGAATCTGGAGAGTGATGTGCGGCCGTACCTGACCCGCTGGTATGAGGAGTCGGTGATGCACATTCACAGAGTGGTCCAGCTGCTTCAGGCGGACATCAGCTTCCTGCTCCACGCTGTAGGCTCCGCGTCTCTACTCCAGCTGTGGTGATTGTAGAGTAAGAACGCGTGGTCTTTGTTGCAGGCTCTGAGCCACCAGCTTGTGGACGTCACCGGCTCGGACGAAAGAACCAAAGCAGATGTTGCGAGGTGAGATGTTGCGAGCTGGGTTGTAAATGCTGGACGTCTCCATGATTCAGTACGTTCTGTTTGGGTCAGATTTATCAAAGCGGCGAGCTTGCAGGGCCTAGTGCAGGAAGACACCTCATCTTCTCTGTGTAAAGCAATGTCTGATGACTCTCACACCAATCTGACCATCAACTGCTCCAGCAGCCCGCCGACTCTCCTCAACACAGGTTCTTCCATCTCACGTGTTCTCCCTCTGTGATGCCTGAAATGAAAACGCCATTGCAAACTCTGCAGTCAGTAACCGGTTCTGCGACGACTGGATCCAGGCCTTCCTCAACGCTGCTGAACGCTTCAACCCCTTCCTGCTCCGCCAGATCCTGGAGAACTTCAAACTGAAGGTGAGTTTCACCTCAATAATGACAATAATGTTGACTGTGAGCAAGCAGGTTGGCGACAAAAGCTAGGAAAAGAAAATTAGGGGAACACCTATTTTTCTCTGGTTCCTCCGACTTTGAGTGTCAAAAGGTCGTCTTATTATTTCTGTCTTTTGCGAAGGAGGTTCTGGAGGCCTAATGAACGCATTTTGGCCCAATTGGTTCAGAGTGAAATTATTTTCACCCTAAATTAGTATTAATATTGAAAAATTATAATGCATATATTATACTATATTGTATAGTATATTAAATCACAACCTAGTCATATTTGTCGTGCAGGTTTTTTGCAGAATTTTGTTTTTACAAACAGAATGAGGACCACAATGCAGAACTATAAAACATTTAAAAACCAAATGAAAAACATACTTTATCCAAATACTAAATAAAACAAATCAAACCAAACAAAATCATCCCATATCTCAAGATCCATCAAAATATACATAAAATCAGTGCAAATTCATCTATCAACGTTTTCGTCATGTATTAATTAAAGAGCCATGCACTAAATATAGATTATTAAATTAGATTGCATTTTTGATTAATCGCACATCAGGGAAAATGAGCTAGTAAAGCGCCTCCGCTGGGACTGAAGGTGCTGAGCAGTGACTCTCTGTGCAGGCCATCCAGGACATGAACAACCTGA
Organism: Paedocypris micromegethes; assembly: GCA_028031935.1. Lineage (NCBI taxonomy): Eukaryota > Metazoa > Chordata > Actinopteri > Cypriniformes > Paedocypris > Paedocypris micromegethes. Next base: position 7,282,045 of record CM051506.1, read on the forward strand.
AGCGCTTCATCCGTCAGGCGGAGATGAGTCACTACGCTCTGTTCCGCTGCTGCCTCTTCCTGCAAACCTGCGGGAACGGAGACGTGCTGCTGAGGAACGCCAGGACCGAGCACAGCAGCCATCCTGAGGCGTGTGGGATCATCAGCGTTCTGGAGGAGTTCCTCTGCGAGCAGACGGACGCCTCGGCCTCCTGACTTCACAAACTGATCTGGATATTACAGTAACTTCAACGACAAACACAAACACTGATGAGCTAAACGTACGAAACACGACCAACACTATAGAACAGAACATTCCTCTGATTCACTTATAGAGCGTCTGTGTAGTTGTTTCAATTAATGGATGAATCTACAGAATCTGCTTGTGTGGGCAAATCTGTGAAGTAACTTGTCCAAAGTATGCCAGTAATTAAAAAAAACAAAACAAAACACAGACTTCCAAACTTCTAAAGATCTTCTGTGAGGATTAAATTATTTATTCATCTCAGTGATGGACAGACCTGAAGATTACATGAATCATCAGTTAAGTAAAAGCATATGCAGCAATAACTAAGACCAACACTGGAAAAAAAAACACTAGTGATAAGCGTTTACAAAATCTATCTTGTACCGTGCAAAACCGATCTGGTGGACAAACCACAAAAATCAACTAGATATTTGTCAAAGTAAAATAATTCTATGACAACAATCAAATTTAACATCTGGAACACACCTGGAAAATTATACAAACGTGCAAATATACACATAAAATACAACATAAAAATCCTATTATTTTAATTCAAAATGAGAGAGAATTCTCATTTCAAATGTAGAAAGTTTAATTGCTTAATTAAAAAAAAAACTGAGTAGAATACGAACCTGCTTTATATAATAATGTAACTGTGTAAAACCAAAACATCAAAAGAACATCAGACCTACATCAAAATAGATAGTGTTGCATCTATTGACAACAAAAGGTGAGAGTGTTTAACAGGAGCGATGAGATTTTAATAAAATGTCTTGTAAAAAGGGTCAGTTTTGATCAGCGCTGCCCACAGTCTGTACCCAGGCCGCAGATTCCCCCTCCAGACAGGCCAACATGTCGGTCAGAAGACTCCCACACTCAGACCTCTCCTGCTCGGAGCCTGCAGAGGCAAAGAACATTCCACTCCTTAATCAGGAGAGTAATAACACGTTAAACAAGAATCTGATGTTCTACCGAGACCCTGAAGAAAGTGACCCTGAACCCTTTCCTGTTCTTTTTGAGTTTCCTAGTTCAGACATATTTAATCCACCATGTCTGACCGGACTTTACATCAGGTGTACACGGGTGACTTTTGGCTCAAACCAAGTTCTTCTTTTGGTCCTATTACATGGATTTATCATAAAATGAATCCTATTACATACAACTAATGTTAACAAATTCAGTTTCAATGGGACAAAGAATGTGACAGAATGAGGAAAAAAGTAAGCACAAGTCACTGTAAAGTTTGTGAACCTTGAAGATTAACGTGGAACCGTTTCATCAGAACGTTTTTTTGTAGTTTACTAGAGTAAAAAAAAAAAAAATAGCTGTGGCACGTTTAACTCTGTGTAGCGTTCTTCAGTGTTTTACGTAGTTCTTCTGCGTGTTTTTTTTAATTACCCCAAGATTATGGAAATTGAAAAATGTCATATTTTGTCACCAGGCATGTTGAAACTACACATTTTATCTATAAAGGTTTGCACGTCCAAAGCCCGACATATTCTGAAAGGGCTCACCTTCTCCACTTTGGTCAATCTTCCTCACCAAGTTGTTAGGCACGTCATACACACCATCAGTTCCCCCTGTAAACGGATAATAACCACAATCTACAGCCATAGATCTTAGAAAGAGCCTCACCGTGATCTTCCTTCTTCACTCGCCACTTGCAAGACGGAGTATCATAGAGAGGTTCTTCAGACACTGCTGTCAAATACAACAACGCACTGCATAAATATTCTAAACAGCTACTAAATGTTAAGAAAATGTCATAGTACAGTCGATTTCTGAGAATTGATCGAGCGTCCCAATTAACCAGCACGACTGTAAAATACGTAGAATCATACGTCATACATTTTGACGGGATGTCGTAATGTTTGGTCTGTTTAACACTATCAGCTTCAGTTTTGTGGCACAAGCAGATTTTTAAAATGTGTAAATATCATTAACAGAGTGAAATAAAGTGATTATGGTGTGTTTATTTCTCTGGAAGCAGTGATGTTTTTCCCTAAAAGAAAAGCAATTCCCGCATCAGTGTAAGATCTGATTCACGTGAGCTAAACAGCAAACTAAATGTGGCTTATGTAATGGGGTTTGTTAAGGGGACTTTGAGATTTTTCCCAAATAAGTGACTTTCTCCATTCACCGTGTTTTAATTACCAGAAAGTGACTGTAATACATAAGATCACGTCATACTGTTTCGCCGTGGCAGGATGTCGTAATCCGTCAGTAAACTCTCGCTGGTGTTCTGCTCCGTCGTAGCATTGGTACACAACATTTTCAAGTCATCAACATCTAAGGATAAAAAAAAGCTATTAAAAGCAGATTTTAAAATTAAAACATCATTGACAGTCAAATCTGTCATTATTTCACCTTATAACCGATATTTCTGCCTCACATAATTCATACAAAAAAAAATACTTTTGAATTTACAATTGGTGTCAATGTCGTTATTAAAACATAAAATTTCACAATATGATAAAATGTAAAATGTTAGGGAAGAAAATAAGACGATTCTTGGTCACAGGACACACATTCACACTCTCATTCACATTGGAAAGAATACACACTAAAAATACATCTTTAAAATCATGTACTCCAGTTAGAACAATAATTCTTGTAGAATTATTAAAAAAGAAAATGTAAAATGTAGATTAATACTGTAATTAACACCAATTTTAATTACGACAAAAACAACAGAGCAACATTCTCAGCTTGAAATAAATCCGTTTGTGCGAGGGTTTGGGTTGCTTTCTAATCCATAAATCTTGAGGATCGGTTAAAAAAAAATGATTAATTGGACCATTACGAGCTTCACATCAGTGGAGGTTCACACGGCAAGACTCACCACCACCATCAGCAGAGAGACATCTAGTGTCCGGCACGGCGCTGATCCGTTCAGTGTTGGAGTCCTGGTGAAAACTGCTCTGTGAAGCCTGTTTGACGACTGATCTACAACAACACACAAGCGTTCCGTCTCCCAAACAGCATTCCGAGAGCGCCAGCCAGAGTCGTACCCATCCCTGCTGGAGCTGAGGAGCATCATGGCCTTCCACAGCTGCTCGATCCACTCCTGCCGCTCCTCCGCCGTCTCGGCTGCCTGTTCATCAGACACACATCACTTCCTGTTCTCAACAATCATAACCTGCCACTCCATGAATGACGGCACTGAGAGGCAAACCACTTCCTAAAAGCTACAAGCAGCGAGGAAAGCTCACCAGCACCTTCTTCTTCCCATTTTTCATGGTGATCTCAAAGAGAAAGCGCTTGTTCTCAGACTTGTTGACTTCCAGCACCGACTGAACCTGTTGAAGTGGATAAAGACGGCAAGTGGCAAAACAGAGTGTAGATTGGAGGCTGAGGATGAAGAACTGCTCTGGACTTACATCATGAATGTAATATTGACCTCTCAGGTCTAACTGGAATAAGGAAAAGCAGATTAGGAATCACACAGAGCTTCAATCAGAACAGACGTACTGTGTATCAATTCACAAACACCTAAAATACGATAACAAATGACAACAATTCCAAAGACTGGAAATAAACGGTCATTTCATCCGAGATGACCAGAAGAAAAAGGTTCAGATCTTCATCAGCCAAACTCACAGCATTGCCGCGTTTCTTGGTGTAGAAGAAGAGAGTGGTGTTGTGAAGTCGGAACCAGTACGTCTTCCACCGAAGCTTCTGAAAACACAACATTTAACCGCAAAGGGGAACGCAATCTAAACCGAATCCTGGAGTCTGACAGTTACTTTCCAAAACCATTCTATTGTATCAGCGTGAGTGAATCCTCACCATTTTGTCTTTTCGTTTCTTCAGAAAGCCCTGGCAGAGCAGAGCCGACGTCCGACCTCGGCCTGACATGTTCCGCTGTTTGAAAACGAAACGCGCTTCGCTTGACGATAAGCATAAAGGCATTAAACATTACTTCCTCCGCCACGGCCACATCTCACTTCTCGTCTCCGCACAATACAAGCTCTGTGAAACGTGAGGCTGACATTTGGCCAAATAAATAAATAAAAAAAAAATAAAAAAATCAAGACTCTTTGTTTTATACACACCATCGTTTATTGTAAAGAATCGAAAATCCATGTGCAAGGATTCCGCGGTACAGAGACACTGCACAGGGTCAAAACGCTTGTGTTGATCAGAGGAATCGCAGCTAATGTAGTGAGCGAATCCGCTTGGATAAATTCATGAAGGCCACGGTGACCAGATACAATATTGCATAAATTAAAAAAAAAACAAAAACGAAAAATGTTGCATAAAAAAAGAATCCCTTCTTGTGCAATGGCAAAAAAAGCACAAATAAATTAATACAGCAGTAGCGCAAATAAACGAAATGACCTTTGCGTGGCATGAGCGGTGGCTCTCAGCGTGATGGCTCAGACTTCTACAAACGCACTAAAGACGGAAGGTTCCTGGAGATATTTACATATATTAACAGCTTTCCATCGCCAAGCGCTGTGCCTTTTCGTTACATGCTTCATGAATACGTTATCACTGACCTGAAGCGAACACAAGCGGGATGAATTAAAACCTCATGTGCAAAGCGCCGAGGAACAAGTCCAGCTCTCGCCGTCTCCTCACCACTGATGAGGAAGAGTTCCTTAAACTAGAGGCTATACAAAACTATAACTAGTTAGTCTTTTCTCTGTTACGGGGAGCTATGTTGGGGTGTAAAGGATGAAGTAACGTGCGGGGTCTGATGATCACCGCTGCTTGAGGAGCGCTCTGTACATGGCGAAGCCCAGAACGGCAAACACGGTGGCGCCGACGCTGGCACGGAGCCAAAACGTGGAGTTCTTCAGGTCCGCTTGAGTCATGTGCCTGGAAAACACCAAGACATTTCTGTTAGGAGGATACTACTTAGATTCAGAATTTAAAAAAAAAACATTTTTCTGCATATGTCAACTGTACGCAACCATCACACGAAATGGTTTTATCTTGGTTTGACTTTTAAACTGGGACATTTTTTCCGAATTGTTCCCATTTAAAAGTTATTGAGCTAATGACCACAAAATGCTTTACAATAATTAAAATAATCACCAATGAGAAAACAATACAATAAAAACATAGAAAACAATATGGTATTGCAAGAGACATCGGTTCACTTCTAACATGCAGCAATAAAGAGGGATGTTATGAATCCAGAAACATTAAAACCACTTGTGAAAATATTCTTAACTCATCCTGTTGATCACATGCCTAAGCCAGCCTACAATTTCTTACTAGCCAATCAGAGTACAGCATTGTAGACCCGCCCCCTTCTGAGAACGTTAAGAAAAAACCTATTACTTCACTATCACTTATTAAAAAGTGTTTATTCTATATAATTGTATTTATATTATATTTGTAAATTATATTATATTTATATATATATATATATGTTAATTTTAACAATTTTTACTACAAAGATTATTATTATTATTAACACACCAAATAGCATTAAATAAGTCACTGCCCCCTGAAAACCTGTTGCTTTTACCTGCAGCAAATGAGCGCAAACGCGGCGACAGAATCCACGTGGGCCGAGTTCAATATAAAGACCGGCAGGAACCTCAGAATTCCTCATCATCAGCCAACAAGAGAAGCTTCCAGAGCTTGAACAAACATCTCAACCTCACAGACATGCACACAGCAGCTCCACAGACCCGAGACACGGCTCACCACATGCTGGAAACATCTGCTCAGACATCACACGTCTCCAAAAAAACGCTCTTCAACTCTAAACCCCTCAGAAAATCAGAATTAGACGTGAAGTCAGTAGAAAAAACGCTGCCGTTTAACAGCAGGAAGGATTCAGGATCCGATCTGAACCTTTACACGTCCTCCACATCAGACAGACCAGCAGCTAAACGGCGTGTTAGAAGCAACACCGTATCCATGCAAAACCAAAAAAGACCTTTAGAAGGCAAATCAATATTAGTATGTTTTATCAACAGCATTGCAAAAATCCAATTCCAATATGTTTTCCAAAAATGTTTCATGTTGGTATTTGGTGCGTTTGCCTTTATTAAAACCCCTAAAAAGCACATTGGGCAAAATTTGCCATTTTCTATAATATTGAGTCACATACACGTTCTTTTAATAAAAATTATAATTCCTCCAAAATGTCATTCTTATACTGTATCTGTATATTAGTAGGTTATCTTGTGTTTTGAGAAAAGCAGTGAGACACATTAGGGACAGAGCTGGAGACACGTGCAGAGATGCAAAGCAAACAAGAACATGGCCAGACAAGCACATGAGGATGAAGACCTACGGAGGGACAGAACCACACAAGTCAGTTATATTCCATTGACAGTAACGGAAATCACTGAAATAAATGTGTGTAAATTGAGTCTGATGGAAAAGTGGAACAGTCAATGGTTGCTTAAGTTCATAAACTTAAACCATATTGATTTTTTTTTTAAACAAAATGAAACTAGATTGTGATTGAGTGGCCAGTGACGCGCCGCTGTGGTTGAGTTACTGCAGATTTACTGTTTGCATATCCACTCAGCAGCATAGAGAGGAACCAAAATTAATATTGTGTTAGTTAATTGAAATTGTTAAAGAGTAAAAAAAAAAAAAAGGCAAGTAAGTACACTTTTTAAAATTAAGGCTTCAAAAACAGACAGACTTTTGAATGTCCAAGGAAAATCTGGTGAAGTCTGGGTGAGTTTTCCAAAGATCACGCACAAAATAAAAGTCATTTGACATGCGCCATGCGTTGCTGATTTGAAGGTGAAGGGGTTAAATCAAGCGCACGCTCATCGATGAACAAAGAAAACGTGAGGAAAAGTGCAAGAGATCGAAACTTTCAGTTTGAATTTATCATAGTTGAAATGCTTGTTTCGCAAATTCGACCAGTTGAGTTGGAGTTATGTTCATTACAAAAAAAAAATTAACTCCTTTTTATAATTCTTCATCAGATTCCCTCCATCTTCTCACACAGACACTATTAAAGTGAGTGTTCACAAGTCCTTCCTCATTCCAACCTGAGAAAAAGAGTGTGAGAGGAGGATTGACTATTATAACTACACTGAAGAATATAACAATGCTAATCAGGCAATATCGATATACCAGGTATCAGACTAAATGTCAAGTCATTACATTTAAATAATTAAAGACAGATTTGGAATGCAACCTGTAGAAACAGAACATTTATACACATAAAAATACCTGCAAATTATTTACAATAATCTATTGTTAGAAAGACGACAAATGCTTTCAAAAGTGATCAAATTACTTGCAACATCAATAGAATAAACTTGAATTTATAGTAACAGTATAAATATTTATTAAACATTTTTTTTCTTTTCAAATTGTATGTCTTTTTAATAATTTTATGGCAGTACATGCATATTTCCTGCACATTTGCACCGTGCCACGCTTCAGTTGTGGAACCTACTGGTCTAGGATTTGAACCTGCAATCTTTTGGTCACACGTCCAACTCTTGACCGCCAAACATTATCGCTATCGATTTATCAATCAGGTCTGAAATAATTGTTGTGGTGGTTTCAATGCAAAACAAAGAATTGCTGGAGGTTTAGGAGTGTAACTACAGTGATGGACTGTGTATCCCGACATGTGTGGATATGCAAAGTAAACCTGCCAAGCCAACAGCCAGTAAAGATGGACGCTGTGTGTTTACAGGGGTCATGGGGTGCGAGTGTGTAGGGCTAAACTCAGAGACCTGTTCAGAACCGCACTGTAGAGCTTGGCCTTTACTGAGCGCACCAGCTCAGAGTTCAGGATGTTGTGACCGATGCAAAAGGTACACCTGTTGCAGGTGCACATGCAGCGTAACTTGGCGTGGCTGCAGAAACACACACACACACACACACACACACACACACACACACACACACACAGACAGACAGGAAGAGTCAGGTCATGCAAATCCCCCTTCAAAACACAGACTGTGCAGCGTTTGTTCGCTCAGCTGAAAGCAGGTTGGTCTCGGACACAGTGAGGATGAGCAAAAGATGGAGATGTGGAGATCAATGCATCTTAACTGCTTGTAAAAGACAAGCAAGGAACAGAATATGGAGGTGAGACACACAATCTACAGACTCAAAGGAAAAAGCAGAAGTGGAAAAGCAAAAAACCTTAGAATTAAAACATAATATTCTTACTGTTCTTTATGCAGTCTTTTGGTTTTCGTATTCTGCACTTCACTTACATTACTTTAAGGCACTTGCCGCCAATGACTTCATCATAGTCAAAACGATAGGTTTATACTTTCCATTCCTTCAAAAGATGAAACCCCACTGGTTGTTAAACGACTGAGCTACGCTAAAGCTAAACCTGCCAAGAACCACCAAACACCATTATAGACACATATACAGTATATAAACACACACACACACACACACACACACAGTCTATGTTCAAGCTTTTCCAGCACCATACAGTTGTGGTAAATATTTAAAGATGCCTAAATTCAATCAAAACGAAACTTTACCATTTTATTCACATTTAAAAGATAATATACAAAAGCAAGCAAAACAAAGGTTCATTAAACTAATGAACTAAATACATGACTCAAAATTATTTATTCCCTTTATTGTTCAATAGTTAAAGATTTGAGTCAGTTAAAATAATTTGTTTGTTTTGAAATAAGAATAATTAAATGTTCAAGCGTTTAAGCACTCAAACATTTAAGCACTCAAGCATTTTTAAGACCTTGAAAACACAACATCGAAATTCAAGCATTTTCAAGGATTTCAAGAACCCGTAGGAACCCTGCACACACATTTAGTGCCAAACATATTTAATGAGTTGAAAGCGAAGAAAACTAAATTCCTATACAACAATCACTAACCGTGTTGAAAAAGGAAAGTCGTCCAAGAAAATATCCACTACATATGATCCTTTCTCATCTGTTTACAACAGACAATGCAGTTTAAGTGAAGGAAACCACACACCAGCACTTAAACAATGATAGTAAAATAATGCCAAACTCCAGCATTAGGTGCATCCCCAATGCTGTTAGACACCTCACTATGTTTAAATCGAGTAGACATACAAACACAAAGGAAGACGGGCAGAGATGGATGGAAGAGCCAAGCACAACCTAACAGGACGGGCGTGTGTCAAGAGGAGGAAAAGATGGCTGGTACTCACGGGTACATGGCCATGGTGGTGAGCTTGGTGAAGAGGTCTTTTCCAGGGGCTTCGCTGGTGTTGCAGGTGAACTGCTGCGGCGGATGAAGCTTGTGCTTCCGGCAGAAGTCCAGTGGAGACTGGCTGTACAACTGACGCACCTCATGCAGATCCGATTTAGCCGCGATGATCACGCACGGAGTCTTGCTGTCGATGAAGTGTTTCTGTAGGAGAAGAACGCCGTTAGAAACAAGCACGCTAAATTATTGACATCAAAAAAAATGTAAAAGCGTGACAGCAAAAAGCCACGGGATGAAAAGCAAACTGATACAAGCAAAGAGAGAAAGAAGTAAAAAGAGGTCAATAAAACACAATTCTTTTACACTTTTCACTCCTCTCTCGCTCTTTCTATCTTTCTTTCTTTCTTTCTTTCTTTCTTTGCATGTATGAGTTTGCTTTTTAAATAAATGAAATGAAAATGCCTTTATTTGTCCCACAGCGGGAAAACTGCATCTCACAACAGCAGACAATACATATATACATAAACGATAAGAAAATATGCATAAAAATAAAAAATAAGTAAATAAACATGTGTGATAATAATAAATGTACACTGCACACATCATAATAAACATAACATGTTATAATTACATTTCACAAAAAATGCAAATAAATTATTCAGTGAATGCTAAACAGTATATTGATGTGGAATTACTGTATATCTGGAAAACAATAGGAGAATAAAACCTGATATTGTTTCTGTAAAGAACATATTATTCCAAGGATTCATAAAAACTTACAGTCGTTTTAACAAACACTATGAGCATATTTCCACACCAACCTTGTAGACTTTGGCGCAGTACTCAAAAGAGCGCGGGTTGCTGATGTCATACACCAGGCAGATGACATCACAAGACAGATCCGCCTCCGAGAGGAACTCAAAGTCAGGAAGCACCTCGTGTAGCTGAGAATCCCACATCACTCATTAGAGGAAACCATCAACCAAAGCACCAATCAGAAAAGCTTTGACTTACCAGCAAGTACTTCTCTTGTCCGTAAACATAAGTGTTGCTAATGGCGTAGTAAGATTTGTGATCATCTCTTATCCTCCTCTGACGCTGCAGAAAAGACAAAAATTACCAAAAAAAGAACGAGACATTGACTTAAGTGAATTTTACACTCACAACAAGATTCCGTCCTAGAAAGGCTTGGAGGAAACCACTTTTCCCACATCCTCGAGCGCCTAAAACGTTGCAGCGGAAGACGCTTCGCTGGGTCTGTTTCTTCTGCAGGTCGATGCGCTTGTTCCTGGTGACTGTGGAGAGAAGACCACGTCACTGACGCCTCAGCAAGAACACACGGAAACACTCACCGGTGATGGCAGCCGCCTGAGACTCCTGCTCCTGGATGATAGAGTAACCCAGATACCCCAGGTACTCCAGACATCGCTGGACGTCCAGGTATGTTGTTAATCTGAGAAAGACATTCATCATGAAATACTATTGTGCTTGATGAAAAGCACCACATCCGCAGTTTTCTAACTATTCTTGAACAAAAATAAAAAATAATTAATATTTATAAAATATTTTAAATAATTGATATGTATATTAAAACAATTAATATGTATAGGAAATAATTATGTTCTAATTATAAGGACTATAAATAATTATTAAGAAAAGCGAATAAATAATTATGAAAGATTTGTTGATCTGGAAAAATGTATGTTCCACTTCAATGACTTGTTTTCATTAGAGGTTCAAGTCCAGAGGATATAATTCACAAAATTGAAAAATAAATTGTGGTCTCGGAATAGAATGTGGCTAGAAATAAATTATTTAATAACTTTTTTCATAGCTTTTAGAGTTAAATAACTTAGCCAAAATGGCTGAATAATCTGAAAAACAGAGAGAAATTATATTATGATATTTGGTATACATTGTTGTATTATTAAAACAAAAACACGTGCACGTTTTGCACGTTTATCTCTGCTTCACATCAAAAAGTGTTAAACTCCTCCATTGCTGCATGCAGCTATATATATATTTTTTTTTTTTTTTTTTGCAACTACTAATGCAAAAAAACTTTTACATTTACTTTTTAAATTTAACTTTTAATTATTAATTTTTATGGAGAATAATTTGTACAAATATTTTTTTACAATAGAAAAACCATACAAAATTGCATTCATGTTTGGGAGAAAGTCATAATATAAATTCTCATTTACATTCTCACAGGGAAATGTGAATGGGCAATCTGGTTTCTGAGCTTGGAACAAACGGAACTCATTCAGCGTGCTGCACTACTCACGTCCACTGAGACAGGTAGCCTTGGTAAGTGATCCAGCCCTGCTCATTGGTGTAGACAGTGTTGTTGACATCCGGGCCCCAGGGCATGTAGGGAAAAACTTTGAATAAATCCTTTAGCTCATCTGGAGACAGAGCGCAGTCTCGATCCTGATACAAGAAAAACACAGCATTAGCCTCAATGAAACGAAAAGCCTGGACGCGAGAAACCCTAGAGCTCACTCGGTCATGCTTGTCAAAAACGCTCTGAAGGAACAGGTATGCGTTGTGGTTCAGCTCGGTGGTGCAGTCTGGAGGAATTTTTAATCTGAAAACAAACGTTTAAAATGAATCGGGAAAGATTCAACTGAATATCCACTGGTTTAGGTGGGATTTCTGAACTTACAGAGGAAACAGGTATTCCTGGGTAAGTTCAAGGTCATCATCATAACCAAACCTCCGGAGCACAGTCCACGTGGTCTCATGCCTTCCTCTCTGAATAAAAAGCGTATGAAGGAACAGGAAGCCTAGTCGATAAAAAACAAACAGACCGTCATGAACCTCTGACAAGCGTTTTAAAGAAATATATCCAGTAGTTAACCTTTCAGTGTCAGGCCGTTATCCTTCACCCCATCCAACATGTTTTTTCGAACAACGTTCTTCACATCTTCCAGGGCTTGAGGGGCCAGAGGTATGTTGAAACATGTTCTCTGCAAAGCAAGAGGATTGACCATTGACATCATTTGTACCGCTGCGTTTAAAAATATGATCTTTATTAAGGAAACAAGACTTACCTGGAAAAAATTCAGCTCATTGTCATTCAGAATCCCATCATTGTCCAGATCTGATATTTTAAAAATTCTAGTAAGTGCTTTGACGCATGATGGTTTCATCTGGAAACAAATGGTTCGATTTAGTCATAAAGGGTGATTTTAATGTATTTTAAAGAATATTAAAAGAAAGAAAAGAAAATATCTTGCCTCTTTCTCCTCTGGGGAGTATAGAGGTCCTGTAGGGTGTAAAACAGCCTTCTGAGCGTAGTAAAACAACTCAGAGATGTTCTTCAGGTTTTTGGCTGAACACTTAAAAAAAAAGAACAAAAGTTATATAACATAAACAGAGCAACTCAACCTAAAATCCCCGTCTACAGGAGCCGTAAAGCATTCAGCCCTATCTCAAAACATTGACTTATTTATACATTTATTTGTAACTAGTACATCTTGAAATGCTCACATTTTTACAATATAAAAACTAATAAAAATATTACAATTCTTTAGGCAGGATGCTCTAAACAAAAACGTGATTTGTTTTTTTTTTTGTAAAAGCTTACCTCCACACAGGTCTCAATCTCCGAGTACTGGTTCATGATGGGCAGGATGGTTTCCATACTGCTGTGCTCCACCAGGTCAGACTTGTTTCCCACCAGGATCAAAGGTACCCTGCTCAATTGATAAAATACAGAAATATAAATTGTTCACATTAAAACATGCATGTATACAACACATTTAATAGAAAAACAACAGACAATAGTATAGTGTGCATTATTAAAACATTACAGAAATGCATTTCTTAAAAATCATTTGAAAAAAAAAACATGCAATGTGGAAAAAAAAACAAATAAAGAGAATTTAAAACAAACAAAAAGAAATGGCATTAAAATGTATTTGAATGAATGAATGGAAACGTATTTGTTTCCACAGTGGGGGAATAGCACACAGAATATATAGAGGAATAGAGAATGCATAAATATAAAAACATCCATTAAAAAAAAAGTACATAAATATGTATAACATAAACATATACTGTATATAACACTGCACTCACACTGTAAATATATTGTGTATAATGACGCATAACACTTAAGAAAGTGCAGGGTACGTACAATAACATTTACACACACAATTAGAGAATTCTCTCTCAGGTCACATTCACACTGAAACGTATCCGACCGCAGGAAAGAAGCCACACACCTGCTGTCCTTATCTGTTCTGTCATTGATAAGGGGGATCCAGTGACTTGTCACCTGAAAGCACCAAAAACACAGATTATACATTCAATGTATTCATCATATCAACACTTGCTGTAGCATGAGAAACAATTTACCTTTTCGATTGATTTCTTGTTGTTCACGGAATATACGATGCATATGACATTAGCCTTTACCAAAAAAACAAAAAACAATCATTGGACTTCGGTCAAATTACAGCATCTAATAAAATGAAGCCACAATCACCTTTGAAATCTCTTGGTAAAGCTGTTCATCAGTCTGTTCTGCCTCTGTGGAATAAGAGAAACTAAATTATGGAGAAGGATAAAGATGGACAGAAAGATGTGAAAATGAATGGATGGATGAACAAACAAACATCAGCAGAAAATAAAAATAACTGAAAACAAGGATAAAAGAAGAGGTAAACAAACAGATGTACAGAGACGGATCAAAAAAACAAATAGCAGACTACACAGCATGAAAAAGACTTACAAAAAGACGGATAAATCAACAGACCAAAACCAAAAGATGAACACAATGAAACACCAAAAGATGGAGGGACAAATGAATAGATCAAGTAAAGAAATTGAGCTTACTGAACGGATGGACTGACAGAGTGATGAATAAATATTTCGATGGATGAACAAAGAGAAAGGGAATGGATTCGACAAACAGGACAAGGTGAATAGACGGATGCTCAGGCAAAAAAGAGTGACTGAATAAATAGACAGATGGACGAATGGATCAATACATTTGCACATATGTAGAGACAAAAGAAGGGATGGGTGTGTGTCGGATGGAGTTTTACAAATGAGTGTGAAATATAGTCACCGGAATAGTCGACTATGTGTGTTGGTACTCTCTCAGGTGTGACATCGGCAGGAATGGTGATCTCCTCAGCTCTGAGCGGGACCTAAGAACATACAGAAGTGTTTATGTATATTATACTGTATATAGTTTATAAAATGAAATGGAGGCAAAAAAAAATTGCCAAATCAGTGGATATCAAAGGACAAATGCGCAAACACACACACACACTAACACACACACACACACCATCTGTTTGCATTCGGTGAAAATAATTCATACCTCATCTGGAAATTCTTCACTGACAAGCGACATGATCAGGGACGTCTTGCCCACTTTAGCTGTGAAGAAAATACATTAAACAGTGAGAACAAACAACCAAACCCAAGGATCGTTTCAAATAGCGTGTGTGTGCGCGTGTGTCACGTATAATTAAAAGATCATTCTCACGAGTTAGGACAAAAGTGACTATTTCACATTAAATCAGCTAAATTCTAAATGAGATCGTAGAATACATAGCAGTCATCAAAGAACTTTCTGACACACAATTTGCAGAAATTTAAAGCAAGAGGTGAGAAGTGTGAGCAGTACGTTCACACGGACACGTACGGTTCTGGCATCACTTACAGTCTGGAGGCCGGGGAAAGTGGCACCTATATTCTAAAAATAGCTGCGATAAACAGAGAAACTGACATCTACTAACATCACAAACTGACTGGAACATCAAAGACGAGGCAGAAAAGAGGCTTTAGTGTCAGTACTGGCGAATGACAGAACCAGGTAAAAGGAGAATCTGATCGTAAAACACAAAAGTCGATGTTTTTGTACATCTTTTTTTTATTTGAGGGACAATTAAAGGTGTGTCTATCTGTTTATTTATCGGAGAAATAAACGATAGGAAGCAAATGGATTTAGTAATATGCCAGTTAACAGAATTGTTCGAAAATGAATATGATATGATACTTAACTATTGACATGTTGAATAGCTATTTATATATAAAAAAAAAAAAACACACTAAATGTGACAATTTATCTCTGTATCTGTAATATATCTGTAATAAACGTGATTGCAAGTCAAACGCGCGTAAAACAAGTTATCACCGTGAAGGAAAATCACTCACGTTCTCCGACGAGGAGGATTCGGACGTCTTTTCTCATCGTTGCAGCGGTTTGTTCAAAAGAAAAACTGATCAGGTCCTTGATAGATCATCGATTCTGTCTCTGGGACAGAAAAGGGCCTCGTTAGGGCAAAACAGCGTTCGCAGAATCAGTAAGGAAAAGACGTCCGGTCACATTGATTTACCACACGTAACTGATGCGCTACATTGGAATAAAAAAGTCGGCAATGCTAAAAGAATCACTGCTCACTCCAGATTCACGTCACGACATTTCTGGTTCACGTTTCGAGCTCACGCCTAAAACGACTGACCTCCAACAACCGGTAAATACGGCATGCGGATTCGGACAAACACTTCTTTGCCATTACATTTTTTGTGAGTTTTTCGCTACTGCTTCGATGTGTTGCCCCCTGTCGGCATGGAGATAAAGCGCATGTTCTGATCGAGGCCCTGGTTTTTGGAGGAATTTATATTTATTTTGTACGTACGCATTTCCGTATTTATTAATACACGAGTACATTTATTTATTTGTCATTTATATTTGATTTTGGCGGTTTTGGTATTGGTCCTCCATAATGGTTTCCAAAAGTGTGTGAATTTGTTTTTCAAAAGTGTGTAAATTAGCATTGAAAATTGACCATATGTGTGAGTGTGTGAAATTGTGTGTCCTGCTCTGTGATTGGTTGGCCTCAGTGTGTATCTCACCTTAAGGCTCAGAGCTTCTCAGGATAACTACAGCTCCCCGTGACCCAGAAAAGGTTATGCTTTAAAACATTGGAGTAAACTGCACCACAAAGTCAAATACGTACTAAGTAAAATGTAATTTTTTATCAGTAACCTGTTTTTTTATTAATAACGTTATTTACAATAAAACCACTCGATAACAGAGAATACCAACAGCCGTTACACCACAACTGAAAACTAAAAAAAACTATTTGGATTTTTTTTTTATTGGCAAAAAATACATGTTCTTATATTAAATAATAAAATGTTCATAGTCACTGACAACTAGAAATAATCCTATGATAAAACGGATTTGTATACTCATTCAAAGCAATTGTTAGTTTTCTGAAAACAATTTAATAAATGATTTCTAACTTTTCTAATGAGACGATCCAGTGCATCTGCTGTGTCTTTAAAAAAAAAAAAATAAACGTGCACATCATGAATCCATCAGTTCAGTTCAAGCACATGATTATTAATCCAAAAACATGTATTCAGTCTGTCAGGTTATCAAAGTTCCTGTGAAGCACATTTTTTTCTTCTTGTGACAGCCACTTCATCCACACGGGAGTCTGAGGTCAGTTCTACACAGGCTCATACTCGGATTCTTGTTAGAATGTTTCAGGAACTTGACACACTGTATCTTCCACTGAACTTATCCACTGATCTGATCAAATGTTCCATCCGGTGATCCGAGTGCGTGAATTATCAGTCAGTTTAGTGTGATGATCACCTTCTCAAAATGCATTAAAGAAGCAATTGATGCCAATCCATCAGCAATATTGAACAATTTGTACATAGTTGTCCAGCAACAATAAATTGCGGTGAGTTTTTTCTCCCAACAAATCCTCATGATCACTTCCGTCTACGGAGATTTGCTTCGGCTGGAAAAGTAGAGAGAAAAATTACCATACTAGTTTATGTTTATTATTCTGGTGTAATTCCTGTGTTCTTACTGGTGTAATCCTGAGGCATCATGGGTTTTGAGATGACAGACTTGAATGCCTCCACCCATTCTTTCTGATCTCGCTCCTGCTCACACATGAACACAAACTGCCGATCCGGAGTCTCCACAATTATCCCACACTTCCATTTGTTGCCTCGGACACCTTTCGGATCACATTCTCTCACGGAATAGCCAAGGTTCTCAGAGCCAATGAAGACAACACCGAGCTCAATGGCGTCCTTGGATCAGAAAAATACGAAAATATTGACATGTTCAGCATTCAAATGCACTCAAAATACATGCAGAAAAATTGAATTATTAAGAATTTGTTTGGTTTAAAATGGCAAGGACAAAAATATTGTATATAATACATACCGTAATAATCGTATTATACATACCAGCTGAGTTTTAAAGTACAGCAGTTTCCTGTCCAGAGAATCCAAAATAAACCATCGCTTCTTAAAAGGTTCTCTCTGCTGTTAATGGATAACAAAAACATACATTGATAACATTTCATAAATAATGTATTTAAAAATAATCCTATTTTAATAAATATGCCCCTCAAACGACAAAATAAACATCTTTGGACGCAAAGAAATTAACAAAATATCAATATCTTAAATCCTAAAACCTTGTAACACCTGTAAATACATACAATTAAAGATGTATGGTTCTAAAATAATGAAAAATTATACATAAAGTTTGCTTATACAGTAATAGTTAATATAACAAAAATAATTAATAATTGCTATTATAAAATGGGAAAGGAATATATTGAGCAAAAACGTATTCTTACTAGAGGCCCAGTTTTCTCCATGAACCCTTCTTTAAGATAGTTTCTGGTAATCCATGGTATTAACTGTGGATTAAAAAGTGAATTAGATGATTACATTCATCGTTTAACGTTAATAATTTTGCACTCATGTCCACTTTTACTACAAATTTACACTCGGGCTCCCACAAATTAGGTAAATGTATAATACATTATGTATTATTCCAGCTGGATCACTCCAGATCATCCCGTCACTTCACCGGCCCCTCACAGTCAAAACGCTTTATAATAGACGTGTAAATGTGCTGTACAATTAAACATCACATTTTTGTCCTTCATCAATACAATGAAGTTTCTTATTAGGTCTCCCAAAAGACCAAAACCACATTTTAAAGGCCTGAAAAGTAGTTGTGGCGTTGAATGCTTTTGTGTTGAGAAAGAACAGGAAGGATAAGTGGTTTATTGTTTTAGGAAGTAAAACCTGGCGCACTTCCTTTTTACAAGGCTATACTAGTGCAAAGCTTTTGAGCAACTCGTTTGTCCAGAAGTGTGCAGAATTGGATACAGAGTGGTGGATGATGAAGTTCCTTTACTTCTTCATCCTTGGCTGTAGGAAAAGCTGTTTTCAGATAGGAGAGCCGGGTGGCACGGATGGCATTAAACCAGTTCACAATTTCCTAAAAAAGATCAAAAGGTGACTGAACACAATTCTACAGAAGCTTGTCTTAAAGCTTCAGCCCAGCAAATAAAAGAAAGTGAAGCTACAATGTTTACCTGACCGTTTTTATGGTAAACAAAAAGGTTTTGGGCGTGATCGTCAACACAATACGTGATCTGAAGGCCATGAGCATGACCAATCTTCTCAGGCTGGAAGGTGGCGTTTAGGTCCTTTACGGAAATTGTGGCCTTCGGTGTTTTAGAGTCCTGAAAGAAAGAAAGAAAGAAGGAGACAGAGAAAGAGCGAGAGAGAGAGAGAGAGAGAGAGAGAGAGAGAGAGAGAGAGAGAGAGAGAGAGAGAGAGAGAGAGAGAGAGATGACTCATGTTGAGGATTTCAAGAAATGTAAACCTTTTACCAGTAGAGGCCAAATGACACATATGTCATACACAGTCAAGTTTTAGTGTGAGTGTGCATGTGAGTGTGAGTGTGAGAGAGAGGGAGAAAGAGAGAGAGAGAGATGGAGAGAGAGACGAAAAGAAAGAAAGAAAGAGACAGAAGGAGTGACTACACCAATTATGGGTTTGGTTCCAATAAAAAGTTGTGTAATTGTTTGAATCCAATAGGAATCTTTGTGTTATTAGGTGATTACAGAGGAATGCCAATTATCTTGAGACATTGTATGTTGTATTATTTATATATTTACAGGTGGGTCAAAATCATTAAAAGTGACGTAAACGTGTACTACAGTCACACGTTGAAACACAATCCAAACCATGACCCTCAGTGTAGTGAACACACAGAAAAGCCTGATTCTTCTAGCCTGAACATCTTCGATCAAGAAAGATTATTATATAGTTTTGTATTACATAAGGCAAAGGAAAACGTGTCCAACTTTTTGTCCATCCAAAAACAAACTCACGTCTTCCTTGTAGTACTTCAGGGTGAAATCAATCCCAGAAAGAACAAACTTCCTCTGGATAAACTGTCCATTGTCCTTTCCCTTCTTCCACAGCATCCCCTCGTAAACACCTACAGGACCCAACAACATTAGCATTGCCCAATACCACTGAATATAAAGCGGAAAATAAAGCCACGAGCTAGACATGTGCTGCACTCATAAAACCCCTTTAGCTTTGTCGCAATAATTTTGTGTTGATTATGCAATAATAATAATAGGGTGTGATATATTACCCATGATGCTGCTCAGAAACACACAGACGTACCTGCCGTGTACGGTCTCTCTTCCTTCACCTCCGTAAACTCCTGTCTTTCGTATTTGGCCCGGATCCATTGTTCTCTCAGAACGCTGGAATGCACAGAATGCACTCGAGTGAAATACAAAATAATTCCGAACATTAAACATCTGCCCATGTAATGCAGTTAATCAAGAACTCCAGCACAATGGATCCAATCATTTACAGTTCAAAACAGAAACTCCTTTAGCTGAATTTGTAGTTCCTCTTCCTGCGATGAACAGAATCATAAACCTTTCTGCCAGTAAATTCTCAAAACACACCAGAAAGAGAAATTTACAACAGAATGAGTAAAGAGCTGAACTACTTACTCGCTGTCTTTTGGACCGGGCCGGTAATAATAGACTGGGATGTGTTTTTCATAAAGGCTCTTGCCAGCTTGGTTTCCTTTGGCTTTCATAAACTTTATACACACACAATGATATGGTATTACACTTTCTATTCAGTGTTTGATCTAATATATTACAGTGACTTGGTTTTGAGGTGCGTTTTCATACCTGTACAAGCTCATCGTCCCAAAAATCCAGTCTTATAGATTTGATACGACTTACATCAGCCAGATTGCGATGAGTTCCAGAACAGTTCAGACACACAAATATTCCTAGAGTACATGAAGCCCAGTCTGGCTCTTGAAACATAAAATGTCTTAATTAAAGTGAAATACTTAACAGTACTGAAATAATAATGACAATCTCAAAAATATTTTTATAATATTTATACTTTTGAATATTAAAAAGACAATCAACATTGTGTTGGAGAAAATTATCTCCTGTAATTGTTCCACATTGCAAATGACCTTTTTTACCCACTGGTAAACTGTACACTGCATCCGTGGTGATCATGTATATTATGTGTAAAATTTTAAAAACAGGCTTTTTCTTGAATTAATGAAACTAACTGAGAGAAGCTTGTGGAAACTTGTTTGTACATTTAAACAAAAAGGCTTGAGTCGGCGTTAACAATCCCTTCCCTGACGGACAATGACATCTACGTGTAGCTACTCACCTGCGGCTCCACAGTCAGCACAGCGGCAGTTCTCCGCGAGTTTTACTAATTCCAGAAGAGCCTTTTTGTTCTTTTCCCGATTTGCCATAGGCAAAACACTTTCAGAAACATATGTTGTGGCGTTCGGCTTTCTTGTTGGTTTTAAAGGCGCGTTTTTTACTCGGTAGCCGAGCGCTTCAGCTGCCTCAGAGCGACTTAACCGCGGAGTGAATTCAACGAGGCTTGTTGAAAGCGTTCAATAGCTGAAAAAAAAAAACCACTCAGCGTGTTCACTTCCTCGGGAAACACCAATTCGAAGCGAGACTTTGTGCTGTAATGTGAACCACCACACCTCCTATTAACTTTCAAAATCGTGCTGAAAACAAAAGGTTGTTCGTATACCGAAACAAACTCATTCTATAGATAAACACGTGTTTTAAATCAGACGACACCAACTTTTTTATAGCTTACTGCTAATATCTACCACTGTTTATTTGTTATTAAGTTATTTTGTGACGGATTTATATTGTGAATATTGTTTGTCTTGTAAAAAATAACTTATTAATATGTCATTGTGGTGAGCTTTTTTTGAACAGGCTGGTGGGTGACCAATGTTGGTGACCACTGATTTAAATAGCATTAATGGAAAATGTCTTTTGGTGTTGTTGTCACACTACTTGCAGTCTGTGTTTTATTAAAAATACTTTCTGTATTGGTTGGAATATTAAATACAAAATAAAGATACACATCATAAAAATCAATGGTAGCAATTGAAAAAACTAAAAATTCAACAATAAAAAGATTTAAATAATCTTAGTCCATACTCGTGCTTTGGTTGGAAAATTGCAAATCCAAATTTATTACTTGATAAAAATGTTTGGGAAATGTACAACACAAAAAGTACAAAATATTATGATCATTATTGTGAGTCAATTTAAAACAATGGCATAAATGTGCACTGTCCCCACCAAACATAAAACTACTCTTCATTGGAGAATATATTACTGTACAAAATCATTCCTCAGTGATTGCCAGAAGAAATACACGATTTAAGGAAACTCTGCAGACAGGAACTCCACTGTGCTTTTAGGAAGACTGAAGTGTATACCATCCAAATAGTGCAAGAATCTGTAGGGAAAAATATATATATATAATTCACAAATTTATTTACACTTCCCATTATATGTGTATGTGCAAAATAGAGATATAAAACATTGTTCCATCTGTTGATCTACGTATCTATCCATCCATCGTATATGTGTATTTTTATAAATATATTACACTTACTGAATATATAAATCTATATGTGTATATATTGTGTGGATTGCCAGATGAAAGGTGAGCGTTTTGCTTCAGTCAAACATTATAAAGACAACAACAAAATTTGCATGCAAACTAAATCATTGCTAAAGCCACATCCTGTCCCATAAAACACACGTGTCATTTTGGCCCGTGCACTGTGTCCAATATAGGTTTTCACACCTGCTAGTGTGAAAAAAGCATTATCTCGTATCTTGTCGTATCTGAAATGCATTAATTACTCTCCATTAAACACAAACTTCTGAAAGTTTTTGCAATTTTCAAAACCACATTAGACAGTTGTTTCTAAGAGCTTTTTACATCATAAAGAAAAATGCAGAATTTAAACCCCACGCTATTTTCACCTTTCCAAGTGGTACTTGAATAACTGGAAGTGATCTCACTTCTATTTAAATGGCAACAAAGAAATAGCTCTAGTTTTGTCACACCCAATTCTTAGTTCAAAAATAGGAGCTGTGCAAAACAAATATAAGCTTAAATTGGATCAAGGAAAACCAAACAACTAAAAGGTCATTTTATACTTTCAAGCGACTCTAGCCTTTCACTCAAATTCATCTGCACTTATCACAATTATTACTGTTCATGATATCAGTATTTGTGTACCATCTCAAATGCATCTTACCTCAAGTACAGCTGAATTTGTAGGTACATTTTAATAATTATGTGTTGTGTTGTGTTAGAAAAACATTTAGGTACAAAGACAAAGTGCCACTGAACTCTGAACTCTCACCTGCGCTTAGTTTTTTCCTGTTCCTTTAGCTTCTCCAGTCGACAGATGGTCCGTAGAGAGGGAAGATAGTCCAGCGCCGCAGCCGGTCGGTTCCCTTGAAGGCCTGCAGATCTGCTGCTGACCACTGACTGCATCACCTCACTCCTCTTCTCCAGCACACTGCACAGTGAAGAGAAGATTCAACTCTGTGCACAATTCCATTTCTTTTTAAAAGAGGATTTCATCTTTGTAGAAATGAAATACCTGGGACTGCAAAGTGTAGTTCTGGTCAAGCTGAAAACATTTCTGTGAGGAGCTACGGGGAGCGTGAGCTCTTCTTCTGCCTGTTGACGGCTTTCCTTCAGCTCCTGCACTTTATCCCAGGCTTTGGTTGCAACATCCCTGCACTTTCTGAAACTCAAATGCCCCAGTATGGCTCGGACTTCCTCCGCACAAATGCCATTATTCTGTTGAACAGATTCCAGTCGAATGTCATCTGTCATTCCAGTCTTCACCTCTGCACCGGTCCAGCCAAAGTCCTGAGGCCTGCAGAAACCCTCTACTGGTGAGGAGTGGTAATGCAGCGAGGAGTCCAGAAACGACATGGTGTCCATATACTCTGCAAATCCACTCAGACATTCTGAAACCGGCACGTTCTTCTTCCTTTCAGCTTCCGATAGCGCAACACATTTGGGTTTTACTTGAGTGTGTTTAGAGACATTCAGGTCCTCCGTTTCTGTAGACGTCCTTTGACCTTTACCGGAGTTTTTCAGAGAGACAAATTCATCCTCGGAATCGGAATCTAAGATTTCCTTACTCGCCATGGCGAGTCTTTTCTTGCCCCTCATTCTAGAGGACACTTTAAGCGGACTACTATCTTCAGTGGCATTGTCCAAAATTAAACTCAGACTTGAAGGAACTTGTTCAGCCTGGGTTGGTGTGTTTGATGCTGGTTGTGATTTAATGTTTGACTGTGGTAAGAGACAACTAGGTAGAGGAAGTAAACTCTCCATATTTGAGTAGAGAAGATCCATCTTGTTCTTCTGGAGCTCCGAGAGAAGATCCCAGCACTTTGTGTTTTCTAGTACTGAAGGTCCACTCTGTAAACCAATATGTTACATACAATTAGCAAAGAAATGAGGTGTATGGTTTACTTAAGCCATTAAAGCAAAATTTGCAAAACAAAAATCTAAGTAAAGATTTACACATTATTACTGAACTGCAAACAAAAATCTAAGCCAACAATGAGAGACAACCAGCACCAGGAACTAGCAAAAAAAAAAAACAAGATTCCACTTGACACAAAAAAATTATTTTGTATGTGTATTATACATAGATATTATATTTACAGTAGCAACATGTTTATGTACAAAAGTATATTCTATACTCTAAATCCCCATTATTGTTTTAAGGGGTTATTGTTTTCTTTTTTGCTCATTGCTCTTATTTTGCAATGTTTGCAAATAAGAAAATCAAAAAAATTCTAAATAAAAACTTCTCACCCTGAGGAGCAAACATTCCAGTTTCTCTGATTCCACATTGTGGATTCCGAGGAAGTTTTCGGTGCATGCTGTGTGACAAGGAGGTAAATCGTCCTTCACATCTCCGGATCCGATGGAGAGGTTCTCATCCTCAACTTTGGGACCTACAAGGTCATTTCACATGTATTAATTTGACATTTTGTGACAATTAGTGTTTTGATTTAATATTTCAAACCACAAAAGCACCTAATGCTGGCGGTAATCTCTGCCCTCCATCTCCACTGCAGGCCCAGAACTGAAGCTGCAGGAGGCTCTGACGAACATCACACCGGCTCCACTCCAGAAGAGAAGACACATCCTCACGGTCTGTTCTGATGCTTTCTGCCAGACACAGAAGCTGCAGGTAACTGCTTGTGTCCGCCTGAAATGAAGAGATTAAAAGCTGAACATATGCAAGAAACCAACAGTAAAGTGTGTCATTCATAAATGTACGTGAAAATTAATTACCACAGAAGGAGATTTGAAGTAGATTTCCTCAAAATTCCCATCAAATGCAGCAGCAAAATGTGGATCTAGTAAAAAAAAAAAAGAAAAGAAAAAAAAAAGAAAAAAAAATATAGTAATTTATCACAGATCACTTATAAATCCTCTTAACCATTTAGTTCCACTTACCACTTGTGGTTAAAATGACAGGCCTTTTGGTGGTCGCCATGAAGGTTTTTATTGCGGTTAGAAAACCAGAATCGTCGTCAAAAATTATGTCAACCTCTTCGAATAAGATAAGTGATGTGGCCGTCCTCTTGCCCTGGTCTTCACTGGAGACTTTAGATGAGATTCCAGCAGGGCTTTCTTTCCCCTTGCCATCACTGTCTTTAGCCTTTTTCTGACATTCTATCATAATTAAATAAAACAGCAAACATAAGAGTGTTAAAAATGGAAACATTTTCATGTTTACGAATTACCAGTTGGTGCTTTCTTGTCTTGACTGTTTTTCAGCGTCCTTCCACCAGCTTTAAAGAAACTGGCCAAAGAAGTTGGCGTCAAAGCTCCTCTTCTGGAAGCAAGACTCCGAGGCGACTGAGGCGGCTTTCTGGGTGATGACACAACTCGTCTGGGGGATTTCACCTTTCCTGTGTTAATAAAATAAGGAACATTTTATAAAGTCTGGAGTAATGAGAACACGGCGACACATAATAGCCACCCAACATACTTGGAGAAGTGCCAGGTCTGACGGTGGTGCTGGTGCCACTATAGGAGTTGAAGTATGATGGTTTGTGGGTATTAACACCCTGAATGTCAACCTGGTGTGATTGTGTGGCTTCCTTCAGCTGAGATAAGATCTGCCGGCCGCTTCTTTGAGCGGAAGAGTTCACCTCAAAAACCTTACACAGGAAAGACAACAACACGAGTCATGAACAACACTCAAATTTTGGATTTTTGAGAAATCTGAAAAAAAAAAAAATAAATAATTTTTATTTAATAAAACTATATTTTAACATAGTGAATTTAAACCTTCTGTGAATCACTTACTTTTGACTCGCAAACAATAAAAAAACACAATGTGAACAAGTATGTAATGTAAAAATTAAGTTTCCACAAGGAAACCAAAACACCAATTAGAAGACACAGATTTCTGTGCTATGTTGATTGTTTCCTTTTTGGCCTTTACACAGTAAAGTGTAAACACACTTTATACACTAAATACACTTATTTTTAACAAATCTTTCTAACTTTCTATAAGCCAACCTTGAATCCCAGTTCATGAGCACAGGCGTATACAGCAGCAGTTTTGCCGACTCCAGTGGGTCCAGTGATGAGTAGCGTGTTACACAGGGCCTCTGCATCATCTAGTCCCTCCGCAGAATCACCCGTAAACCAGGAATCTGATTGGTTAAGCAAGCAGCTCTCTGAATCTGTTCTCTTCCATTGAAACAAAGAACACATTACTTACCGTTACTGTCCTCCACATGCTTTTTTTCCTGCTGCTTATTCTTCTCTTCATGATCAGCTCTCAGTTTCCACTCTGTCAGCCAGCTAGTAGTAGAAAAAAAGTGCACCAGTAAGATAACTATAATTGGGCAGCACTTTATGGAACTTGCCAGAATACAAACCTGTGAAGCTTCCGGACTGAATCCATATTCCCGATGACTTCACTGGAGTGCTGCGGCTGATATTTCTCAGTCCAAAGCACATCTTCCTTTATTCCACCTAGACATAACAAATCATTTATATTTGATTTGAAAAAATTACAAGTGATCCATCCATTTTCTGAACATCTTTTTTTCATTTAAAACCACAGAAAGGTCCAAAATAGTTCATAATATGAATTAAACATGTATTTTAAAAGGTAAATGTGTGTTTAATAATTAAAACAGGTAAAAAAAAAAATTTATTCATATGTAAAACATATTTGCATAGGAATGCTTTCTCACCTTCTGTGCCAGACGTTTTTGTGACACTGTCAGGTAAAACAGAGTTCTTCTGTGAAGGTTTGGACACTTCCTTCTGCTTTTGTCTTTGTAATCGACCTCTTCGACTTCTGCTTGGTGCTTTCCGTCCTGTCTGATCTGCTCCATCGTCTTCAATGACTATAACATCCTCTTCTGAGCCAATCGACTTCAGCTTTTTCCCCACTTTATCTGATGCTTCGCCATCCACGCGCTTACGTTTCTTAGTGTTGTCTGAAGGTCCAGCAACAGATGCCGTGGACTCGAGTTCTATGAAACACAAAAGAAATTATGTTAAATAACCGATGATTTCCAATAGGATTTCTTTTCTGTTAACACACACCAGATGAGGCAAACGCCTGGCGGACGTATTCATCGTGCTTCTTAACGAATCGCGTAAAGAATCTTTGGTGAGGAAACGAGGGATTTGAGATTCTCAATTCCTCTAAAAGACGTTGCTGCACTGGCTCGGAAAACACAGATCTGCAAGTAACCTAAAACATAACAACAATGCGTAAACACACACTGTACATACACAATATTTTTAATCCGATGACGTACCCGAGAAATAAATTCCCTCTTAGTGGAAACTGTGGTATATCCAAACATCCCACTCACAGTCGACAACGGTTCACTTGATATGGATAAATCATTTGTCTCCTTTAGGCAATTTAACAACGGATTTGCAGGCCACTTTAGGTTCCAAAAATGACCATCTAAAAATGGAAAGGAGAAATTTTCAAAATGAGCAGATTTGACTTGAAAAACACACACACACACACACACACACACACACGAAACTGACCTGTTAGCTTCTCAGTGCTTCTCTGCTGCACGTGTGTCACTTCCTGGAATGACGCGCTGCTCTGACTGTAAGCCTCTCGACTGGCTGCGCTCTTGGCGATCTGCTTTCTGAAAGACTCTGGTAGGCCACTCTTCAGGAACTCTCTTTTGGCTCTGAACTGTTCATCGTCCTGTGAGGTTTCTGAGGCCTCTCGGCTAAAAAAACACACAAGAGCAATTTGAGAACACATTAAGAAGTATAGTTTTGGATTCAGCTCTGTGATATATAGGAATCCTACCTGCTGTCGTCGAAAATGGAGATTACGCTCGATGATCTCTGTGCTTTTTTCTCCAGGAAGAGAGGTGCTAATTTACAAGCTGAAGAACAAACGGATATTGTCATTGTTGTTCTTTGTACTTGAGTTCCGTTTGCATTCAGACATAAAGCAGATAACTGTCATGCTACAAAAAAAAGTGAGCCAGAGTTTTGTGAAGAATGTGTTGTCTTTGTTTACATTATGGACGTTTAGAATTCTATACTAGTATGTGTTTCTATTGTTAATGTTGATATTTAATTTCATTACCCGTGGAAGTCACTTTGTTTTGAGACGCATTTTTGCCCAAAACATCGCTAACACTGCGAAGTGTTTTCTGCTTCTTCTCATCTTCGTGCGATGGAGGAATTTTGGTCTTGTCCAGGAAAACAACAGAGTCCTGAAGAGAGAAAACTCTGTTCACTCAGGTGAATCTTTCAGCAGTGTATTTATGACTAAGAGTACATTAACAGATCTGAATGATGATCCAAGTTTAGACCAACTGAGTGAGATGGTTCGTCTTACCTCATCCTCACAGTAACTGACCAAAGACTCTTTGCTTCTCGTGGAGCGACGTTGAATGTCTTTCGGTTTATTGCTTTCCTTTTTGCTTTGCTGAAAAGCTTTGGCTTTCTGCACTAGCTTCCTGGCTGGATTTTGCTTCTTAGCTGCTTTGGTTTCCTGAGAAGGACAATGGTTTTCAACTATAAATGTTAATATGCCATTACAAGGGATAAATATAAACACTGCAAGAAAAGATTTTATCAACCTGGGATGAGATGGGACTTGAAATCTCAAAACCATCCTTTGAAGCAGAGGATGGCAAAACTCTTGCAATTCTCATCCTGCCAGATAACAGGAATGTTAAAGAAGAAGATAAACTAAAAGAAAACATGGCCACCAGTTCGCGCATTACCTGATAGGGCTGCCTTTTAAATCAGGAGGACAGAGCATTTCTGCTCGATAAACCTTTCGGCACCTTGGAATCTTGGGAGTTGAATTGTAGGAGACCAGAGAGGGTTTGTTTTTGGTCCCATGTTCTTTTAGAGTGGTTTCCTTCTTCTTGATCTTGTTCTTCTGGGCAGTGACGTCAATGGGTTCAGTGGTTTGTTGTCTACGTGAAAGCTCCCTGGTGGACCTTCTCAGCGTTTTGCCGGTTTTAAAATCATTTGGGCTACTTCCGTTTTCAACCAGAATCTCAGCATCCGGCCGGTGGATGGGCTTAGGAGCCACATCTGATATATCTCCAGCCTTTGCTTTTGGACCCTTTTTGCCACCTTTTCTTACCCGCTTCTTGTTCTGCCCTGTAGTGTTTTGTATTTCGTCCTTCCGTTCTGAGACAGACTCTTCAGGTTTGTCGTCTAGAGACTTTCCTTCACTAGCTGCAACCTCTGGGCTTTTCTCTTGAACCTGGTTCTGGTTGCTTTGACTTTTGCTGCTTTTATTTTTAAAGCCATCTAGGTTGGGCTGCTTAAAAGCACTCATGAACTGCTTCCTCTCGGCTTCGCTGCTTCTCGGGTTGATGTTGGATTCTATGACATCGAGTTCCAAATCATCTAGAAGAACAACGTTGGACTTCCTTTTGAGATGAGGCAGCAGGTCCATCTTAACATCAGGGCTTGAAGGGCTTTCCACCTCCTTGGCCTCGTGTTTCTTATTTCTACTGAAAATAGATGCGACTTTTAACTCTTTTTTTAACTCTTTGTTTACCTTGATCTGCTCAAAGTCTGGAGAAATCGGATGAATCTCAGCTTGGACCATGAGCGTGCGAGGTGACACTTGCTGGGCATCGAGAGCACACTCACTCGGATCTTTACCTTCAGTTACACTCTCAGGAACAAGTTGGTCGGATTTAGGAACGTCATCACTCTCCTTCAGCTCTCCGCTTTGATTCAAGAAGTCTTTAAAGGATATTGTGACTGTGCTGCTTTTCTGCAGGGAATCTTCTGCATTTCTCTCAGATTCGGTGTCATTCACAGCCACTTGGGAATCCGAGTTACGTTCTTTAGCTTGTTGACAGCTGCTTTTTCCCTTCTTGGTCCTTCTCTGAAGAGCCTGCTTCACTTTTTCCTCTTTCTCTTCCCCAGTCTGAGAGCATGATTCCATCCTTCTGCTTTGCTTGGACGAAGGTTTGGAACTTTCGTTGTCTGTATTTTGATCAGCACCGGCAGTGAGCTTAGTGTTAGAATCTGTCAAATAAACATGGCATGGAATTTGATCATTCTCCTCAACGGCTGCTTCTTTGCGGCTCACAATCTCCACATCAGAATCAGCAATGACTTCTGTATTTTGCTCACTGGACGTCTTTTTGTCTTTAGCTTTCCTGCTTCTCTTCCGTCCTTGGGCCTTCGCAGACTTTACAGGAATCAGCTCCAAAGACTGCTGTGAGTTTCCTTTGGACACAGGGTTTCTGACGTCTTGCGGAGGTGAAGATTTCTTAAAATAGTCCATAATGTTGTTACCTTTCGGTGGCAAGCACAATTTCTCCATGGGCTTGGAAATGAAATAATTGGTGATGGTTTTGACCAACGGTAGATCTCCATCTTTTCGTGATTTCTTACATGGCTGAACACACAGACAAGAAAGTCAGTATCAAGCACACATATTGATATTTTAGTCAATAATTTACTCCCATATAAATGAAAAGTACATTCTATGTTCCATACCTGACTTTCAAAATCCTCCATGACAGCTGCCACTGCAATGGCTCCAGCCATCGTTTTACTGCAAAACTAATGATCTATGCCATTCAAATGACATCAAATCAGTAAAAGAGCCCTCTTGTACGTAGTGTTGTTGTTATAATTGTTATTATTTTCACTGTACTAATTTTCTTTTGGAATGCAATGTAAACGTCTGTAAACTCGATAACATTATAAAGGCAAAGCACTTACCCGTTCTTTGTTTTGCTGCTGTAGTACTTTGAAACATAATCCAAATGTAAAGTAGAGAAGACGTAAATTGAAGAGAAGAAAACAACAACCCACACTCACACACAAAATGACCAAAACACTAAATGTCCCTATCACATTTACTAACATAACATAGCCAAAAACTGGCGCTAAACTAATTATCACGCGTGAAAACAAATAACCACAAATATCGACCTTGGGAAACCTACTAGTGGTTTAGAAAAAAACAAAAGGTGAAACTGAAAGAAATATTCCAAGTCGGTATTGTTTAATAAAGCAGTATTTAGAGTAGCTGATTGTTTTCGACAAATGGCGCCAAATATCACGTCTTCTCGCCGCGCCGACGTGACCAATCACAACATCGATCGTCATGTCGTGTCGTCACGCACAATGATTCCGGAAACAGCGTTTCCACATGAAATGTTTCAAAATAAAGGTAACCGGTCACTTAATAAAATACTTGTACAGAATATTAAATATAATGCAATGCAATATATTCATAACAAAATCGTGCACTCTTAGGAAGTCCGCTTCCTGGCTTAAGACGGCTTTTAGGTTAAATTAACATCGTGCTTTTATGTGGAATGCTTCATTTATTACATTTTATACATTTAAATTACTCGGTTCGTAGCATAACACATGCATACTACATTACCTCATCTACAATGAATCTAACACACAATCACATTTAAAGTTGTAGAACAGAAAACAAAGCTCGAGACCGAAACAGGACAATTAATATTAACATTTTAATTCATGTACGTTTGCTCTACAGCAGCCACAACTTGCCTTCAAATTTGTGGTAAAACAACGCCATCTATCGTGATAACTAACACTAACATTCTTCCAGCTTCTCTCACTCAACTCTACTGTAACAGAAGATTCAACAAACGCTCCGGAGGAGGTTGATGATCAGGTATCTAATATTATCAACTTGTTTAGAGTCAAACGTGTGAAATACGTTCGTGGTTTTGGTATGTTCTCTCGTTAAAAGCAAAGAAGAATGGACGGTGCTCTGTTAGCATGATGCTAATGGCTTTGTTAAGACGATACTTTTGCATGGAATCTTTGGAATATTTTCTATACAGTGAACAAACTGTCCAATTATCAAGATTATTAACATGTAACTGTGTACTGTGTTTCGCCACACGGCATCACGCATCAATAGGACCAATTCTAGAAACACACACACAGTCAAACATATAGTTACCCACAAAACAAATATTATACACACACACACACACACACACACACACACACACACACACACACACACATATATACACAGTGAGACATTCATACAAACACATAGTTATACACACACTGACACACACAAGCTTGTTTGCTTACAAAAATCCATTTTATTCACACCTTTATGTTTTTTTTTCATACCACGTACATTTTTTAATTCAACATGATATTTGAAGATTACCTATTCATGTTTGGCAGGTATTCTGTGTGTGTGAGATTATGCACACGTGTCTAGTATCCTCTGAAGAAGGGAGAGTGTGAGAACAGACAAAGCGGTCTACACGTCCAGCCTCACTGCTGCGAGAGCTTCTGTGTCCGTCCGTCCGCCTGCATGTGTGTCATCATGGGTGACGTCATCGACCTGGATAAACTCATCGAGCAGCTGAGACGCTGTGAACTTATCAAGGAAAACGAAGTCAAGGCGTTGTGTGCCAAAGCAAGGTAAGACAAGCTCTTGTAGATCTATCATAGATTAAATTCTGATTGGGTGAAATCTAACACGTGCTGTTTACGATGGACATGACAGAGAGATTCTGGTGGAGGAGAGTAACGTCCAGAGTGTAGATTCTCCCGTCACAGTCAGTATTACATTTTATGTCTCGTTTTTTCAATTTTTACAAAACAAATATTAGTGATACTATAAGTACTAAGCTCATGCTATTCATGTTTGCAGGTCTGTGGTGATATACATGGACAGTTTTATGACCTAAAAGAGCTTTTCAGGGTGGGTCTCGCTTGGATTAAGGGTGTTTTTTGTTTGTGTGTGCGTGTATGTGTGTGTGGACCGTGATGGATGAATTTGCATTTTTGTTTGTTTTTGAACACATTGTTGTGGATTCTGCAGGTGGGTGGAGAAGTTCCTGAGACAAACTACCTCTTCATGGGAGACTTCGTGGACCGAGGCTTCTACAGTGTTGAAACGTTTCTTTTGCTGCTGGCGTTAAAGGTGTTGCATCACTCGTGAACTTCAACATTCTTTTAAGAAAATGGAAAGAAGCCTGTTCTATTGTTCTTTTTTGTGTTTGTCTTTCAGGTGCGATACCCTGACAGAATCACATTGATCAGAGGGAATCACGAGTCGAGGCAGATCACGCAAGTCTACGGCTTTTACGACGAGTGTCTTAGAAAATATGGCTCTGTTACGGTTTGGAGATACTGCACAGAAATCTTCGATTTTCTTTCCCTGTCGGCCATTATTGATGGCAAGGTGTGACCTTCATCACTCTATTTTGTACTCGTTAATATTCAGGATGGTTGTAATTTTTGTCCGTGTTTTGGTTTTTAGATATTTTGTGTACACGGAGGCCTTTCGCCGTCCATTCAAACTCTGGATCAGATCAGAACCATTGATCGAAAACAAGAAGTTCCTCATGACGGGCCCATGTGTGATCTTCTGTGGTCAGACCCAGAAGGTGAGAGAAACGGTCTCAGGTAAAGATGTTTGGAAGAGGTTCTCGGCCCACCAGTGAATATCCATAGTGGGATATCCGTAGTACAGCAATTCTTTATTTTATTATACGGCTGGGGTGTCCAAGCTTTTTTAGAAGAGGGTCAGATTTGGTAAGATGAAATTGTGTGGGGTGCCAACCATTCTGCCCGACATTCTTTGAACCATTAACATTAAATTCAAATTGACTATTAAATAACTTTTTTTTTTTTGCAAATGCATAATTTTTGTCACATTTCTTTGGCACAATGTGAATTAAAATTATTTTACCTAGTTTTACCTAGTTTCAATGTTTTAATCAAAATTATAAATAAAATAATAGTGCGAGATTAAAATCAAAGTTTTTGTTTAAACTGTAGGAATGAGCATACTCTCCATTTTACCAACCATCTGGGATTTCTGTGTCATTAATCAAGTTAGAATTCACTATTATGAAAGTAATAACATTCCAAAAAGAAAGTCTATCAGCTTCTACGCAGACCACCAGAGCTGCAACTCTGAATCTGTAGATTTAAAACGTTTCTCTTCTCTTTTTCCACAGAAACCACAGGATGGGGAGTGAGTCCGAGAGGAGCCGGGTACTTGTTTGGAAGTGACGTGGTGGCACGGTTTAATGCTGCCAATGACATCAGCATGATCTGCAGAGCGCATCAGTTAGTCATGGAAGGGTACAAGTGGCATTTCAACGAGTCCGTATTAACCGTCTGGTCGGCTCCCAATTACTGTTATAGGTACACTTTTTTTTTTACACTACTTTTTCCATTCATGTATTTTGTCTGTTTTAAAAGCAATTTAAAAGAAATCCACATGTAAATCTATAAAAAGAACTTCAATCTCTGTTTGTTTTTAGGTGTGGTAACGTTGCAGCCATTTTAGAGCTTGATGAGCATCTCCAAAAAGAGTTTATTATATTTGAAGCCGCTCCTCAGGAAACCAGAGGCCTTCCCTCCAAGAAAGCCGTCGCCGACTATTTCCTTTGACGTTTTATCCTTTCTTAAAATCAGAACATTCCAGTGACATTTTATTCTATTTTTATCTGGGGTTTTTTTTTTTTTTTTGCTTGTGAAGGACATTTTTCCATTCCGCACAGCAACTAGGACTTTTGTGAAAATGCAGTTGTTGTTTACTACCTGTTAAATTTTTGACTATACACTTGTTTTTTTTTTTTATATTCCCAAACTTCCTCAAAACCATGACGTGTCAATTTTATATCTGCCTAAAACTGTACAGAAATAAATGTGTTTTTTAACACAGAAGGGTTGATTGTCACTTAGTCTACAGTATGTTGTGTTCATTCCAGACACTCATACTCATTTGGTTTTGTTTGCATGTTCATTTTCCTTATTCCACTGCAAATACCTTGAAGCTTGTCATCACTGCTTTATGTTCCAGCACATCTAAACTGTTCTGAAGTGTTTTTACTTTAATCGAGTAAAGTAGCAAAAAAAACACCCACTTCAAAAAGAATAAAGAGCAAAGGCAGCATTCACTTAAAGGTCAGAGCCAAATGTCATTGTCCTGTAGTAACCTAGTGATAAGCCACGACAGAATAGTGATTAAAACAGACTGAAGTGTTACATTTCTGCATTTATCATCGATGGCATCACAGTCAATAACCGAAACATGTTTTCCTCGGGAGTCAGACCCTCAACTTTAATGTAAACAGCAGATCAACCAAACAAGCCACAGGAAACCAATCAAAAACAACGAACAAATTATTATTTAATATGTTCTATATAAGATGTGTTGAATTGACATGAATATGATTAAATCACATTTGAAACATTTTTTTAATAAATTAACTACCACCTGTAATTTGTGTTTTTGTTGCTTTATAGAAAAATGCTACAACCCAAACAGTCACACAACTCAGTCATACAAACCAAACGTCTAGTTTTATCTCCAGATTAGGAAAAACTATACACGAGCTGATTTAAAAAGATTTCTACCATTTGCTTATTTCAGTTTAGACTAGAGAAGAGGGATTCAAAAAATAATGCTCGTAAACGTTCAACGTAAGTGTCATAAGCCTGGACAAATAAATTACTTCTATCACAGCCCTTCAAGGTTTTAGTTCATCTAACTATTAACTATTTTATTTTTCTGCTCCAATCAGTCGGATTTGAACATTGGAGACCCTTCTACTACCAATGAGCTTTTCTTTCCTTGGAAACCTCCTTGAGAAACTGCGAGTGGCTGGCGTAAAGAGCCAGAGAAGAGTCGACGTCCACCCAGCTCACCTGCCCAGCATCATCACCCGCCTGAAGAGGAAGCTCACTCACACTGTCACCTGGGGGGAAATGATAGAGTCACACACACAGATAAGACCCTCAACATTCCCTCTCGGAGAGTTACCGGATTCATCATGGAAATTCACCGCCACCGTCTCCATCCAAGCATTATCCGTGTTCCTGGGATCATCTACGTAACCGCTG
Organism: Paedocypris micromegethes; assembly: GCA_028031935.1. Classification (NCBI taxonomy): domain Eukaryota; kingdom Metazoa; phylum Chordata; class Actinopteri; order Cypriniformes; genus Paedocypris; species Paedocypris micromegethes. The sequence goes on from CM051506.1 coordinate 7,317,988, forward strand.
TAAACCTACAGGAAGGGAGGAAAGGTTTGTAGAGATGGACTCAACACCAAGTTCAACACACACACACACCTGAAGACCAGCGGAGTTGAAAAGCTGAGTGATCCGTTGTCGAATTATCTCCCTCTCACTTGAAGATGATTGCAAGGAGTTCAGCGCTTCTTCTGAAAACTCTCGTTGTAGTGTCTGAGAGACTCGCTCTCCGGGATCCACCATACCCTTCAAACGCAAGAAACCAGTGACTCAGCCTATCAATGCCATTTATAGACCCTTTTACAATATTAGTACGTAATATGTAAACCAAAAGCACTCTTACCCCTGGTATTGCCCATTCACCACAGTCGATCCTTTTGATGGACACAAACTGCAGAACGGGTAAATTTGATGTGGTGTGATGAATAAGTTGTCCAGTTGAGTCTCTTTTCCACCTTAAAATAAAAAACCTAATCATGTAACTTTACACACACACACACACACACACACACACACACACACACACACACACATTGCATACTAAAGAAACTATTTATATGTTTTGTTGGTAATAATGCATCTGGATGTTTAATGTATAGTATTGCTAAATTGACAAAATAAGTAATTTAAGTAATTATTCTAAAAAAAAACAAACCTAATTGACAATTACGGCACTATTATGATTCTATTGCATTCATTTGCAGTTCCAATTGCATTTGTTTACATTATGATCAACAAAGGATATAATGAACTCCACCCACACAGGTGCTTTTATCAATCAAAACCATTGACACACCCGGATTCCACAGTCACACCACGTCATAATACACATGTGACATTTAGGCACACTCCTACATTGGACAATATTTTAAAGATATATCTAGATCAAAACTGGTGTGACAGTCTTTGAACCTCAAAATAAAAGCATTTGCTTCTAAATATTAACAGACGTGATTTTGTCTTTTGCTTGAATTTCAAATAAAACAAAACAAAAAATAAAATGAATAGTGCTATATTATGGAAACAAAATAATTTCTTAAAATCTCAAAGTGATTTGAAAAGTCTTCATTTGTATTTTACACGGTGGCCAAACACATCACCATGAGTAATATTGAATACATTGTCAATCTGATGGTACCAAGAGATCATGATAAGAACCTTGTGACTATCGGATCAGCAGCGTGATTTGGACCCCAACGACCTAATAACCCTCGACCCTCCACTCCAGTTCTTCCACGTGGATTCCTAAAAAGCATTTAAATTGAGCAAAAGTCATAAAAAAAGTTTTTAGATACATTAAAATCTCAATAGAAGTAGCTTGCTCACAGTGGATTGCCATTCTGGATGCGATACGGGCCCTTGTGGCCTCTTCTGTCCACAGATCCATCCAAAGAGTTAAACTGTGGAGTAAATGCACTAGAAAGAAAAGATTAAAAATAAAAAAACTACTTCATAAAAAATCATTAAAAAAACTACTTGTTTGAAAATAATTATTCAAATAATACAATGAGAAAATAGTCCAGAAAATGCTAAATAATATATGCATTTCAAATTTTATCTCTGAAATGATAATAATTTTTTTCCATTTATTTACAATGTTTGACTTTAATTTTGTATTTAAAGTGTTGTAATAAACGACGGCATATTAAATTATCTGATATAATCAACGCCACAAAACACTAATCAAATCTTGTACTTACCCGATATCAGGATCAGCCCAAACGGGCTTTTTCAGCACCACTGGGGCAGTGTAGTTGACCGGACAGTACTCGGGCCAGTCTGTCTCCCAGTCCACTTTGTCATCCGGAACAGGAAAGCGGCTTTGGTCGGAACCGGGATAAATTGGAGAACGAGCCTTCACGTGCGCGACACAAGCCATGTAGACAGACGCGGTCCCGCAAAAACCAGATGTGCGAGTGAATGACTGTGTAACGCTGTAAAAACATTATAAGATTAACAGTCAGTGAAAACATCAGCATGAACACGATCGTCCCTATACAATAAAAACTTTGAAACTAAAAGGAGCTCAACAAATGTAAAGGTAATGATGACATTACAGGAGCTGATCTAGAGAACATACCGAGTTCCGACAGTGCAAGCGGGATGAAGTCCGAACAGACCGAGCGTGATGTGCACTGACGCGGTCCAGTTCCGACAAACTGCGCTCATAGTAGTGAATCAAAATTCAAAACTGCAGCAACCAGGAAGTTACAGTGACCCGCCCAGTGCGTGACGTCAGCACGCGACGCGCTGCAGTGTTCACAACACAAAGAGCAGATCGATTATTGTGAATTATAGATAGCTCTAACATACGCTACTGCAAACACGAATCTAACCGACTCAAGCTTTAATAACCAAACAATGGGTTAGTTATGTACAAATATTCCAGATTGACGATGCTTTTAAAATAAAAACACACAACCGTGCGTTTGTCAACTGGCGTGCATATGACTGGAATATCGGTGTGCATATTGTAGAAAATAAACACATGTTCCGGCGTACATAAAGAACATAAAGAAAATAAGAACTGCTGCAGTTACGTCATGGACCACTGGGAGTCCGGGGTCAGCTGGTTGAAAATCACATCTACAAGTGCAAAATGTAAACGTCGTGTGTGTCATGTGTCATATATGTCAGGACATAAGATCGTTAATGCTTTAGGGAACAGTGTCATGCTTGTCATGTCTTTAATGTGGAAAAAAAACATCGACGACTTATCGTGCATAGTACATCCCTTTCTTTTTTTCCAACCACGGACCGTAAATCACGCCAAAGGCCCCGTACTAACCGTAACTGTGGGAGGCATCGCGCACACCCACTCATGCCTTGTGCGAAATGCGTCTTCTTTGCTTTTTTTTTCCCACGCGCATGGGCGATTTCCCTATCGTAGCGGGAAATGCGCGTTCACGCTCGCGATCCGTTTACATGCACGCTCATTCCGCACTCTCGTCCACAGGGGGGCCTTGACCGACTCCTGCGAGTGTCAGACCAGCGCAGCTTATAACGGTTATATTTAAGATCACAACAGCCTGCAGCTTTTCCGAACCCGAACCCGAGGCCCCCCTCCCCGCACTCGACTGAGAGGACGCTACGGATTTCACGACAGAAACGATGGCAGAATCGGGCAGCAGCGCGGCGTCTGGAGCCGCGGGCTCGAATAGCAGTGTCGCGGGAGGCGGAGGAGCCGTCGCACCCGGGGGAGCAAACGGAGCGGCGGGATCGAAGCCTGGCCTGGAGTCGGTGAAGGGACAAAATTTTGACGTTGGCCCCCGATACACCGATCTTCAGTACATTGGGGAGGGGGCCTACGGGATGGTCTGGTAAGCGGAACCGACTCGTTTTTGCACACCATAAAGGTTCCGGAACAGTTCTTCGTGGTTTGCATTAATGCGATAATTTCCACGAACGATCGCTTTTAAACTGCACCGTGCTCTCGGAACAATGCCACTTTTGCCCCTTTAAAAATAGACCATCAGCTCAACAAGTTTCCTCGCATATCCTTCCCAGAATCTCAGCTCCGACAACGGATTGCGACTGTTGCGCTGGATTAAATCCCGTCCTCGCAGCATCGGCTACCTGTCTTTGCCGATTAAGTGTGTGATTCTTAAAACGTTTAATAATTTTTTTCCGCTGTCGACCAAAAGCGAGGCAGCGTTGGGCAAATTTCCTGTCTAGTTTTCTAGATTAGGAGGCATCTCTGCAGCTACTTCCGCGAATCGGCGCGAATAGAAACCCGTGTGAACGCTTTATTTCAAGTGTCACTTCGGATTTTCGCCGTGTTTTTGACGGAACTGCAGGCTAGGTCCGCTAGCACCGCGCTAGCGAGCTGACAGGCGTGGTAGCAATGCGTCCAAACGTGGAAGAAGTACCAGAACCACGAGAAAGGTTCGCCACGACATGATGTCACCTGCTGAGGAACAGTCAGTGCGCTAAACCCGGAGCCCAAAGCTTCGTGTACACTTGTGTAACGGCGAGATTTGCTCGAGGATGTAAACACATATCTCGTATTAACACAAGGTTGTAAGTAACTGCTACTTAAAGAAGCGAGTGGGAGATACTTTCCCAACAAAAACGGTTTTAAACGTCGTTTAAAATGGGTACTTTTACTTCGTCGTTGGCTGCACCCATTGCATTTAAGCTATTTTTAAAAGACAGTCGTGTTTCGTTTAAATAAAGGTTTGGAAATTGCATAACTGGAGAGTTGCGTAAAAAGTTGTAATAGTCCCTTGCATCCTTACAACAGCGACGTGCTGTGGAAAAAAACTACCCAAAGCAAGTGCATTACATAAACAATAAAACTAAACAAAAAATAATACTTAGCAGCACAGTGTAATAATTGGATGAAGTGAGTAAATTCCATTAAAAATAGTGAATAAAAGATTAAACGGAATATGCATGAACATGTACTTTCAATTTGTTAAATCAACATCAAGACATTAGTTCTAAAAAGAAGTCGTGTTTTTTCTTGCACATTTCTCAAGACTCCTTTCCGTGACGACTTGCATGTACAAGCTTGTACAAGCTGTTTTCTTATGTCTCCACTTCTCTCCCCTTCTCTTCTCATCCCATTACCTCCCTCTCTGCAACCCGCAGCTCAGCTTTTGATAATGTGAATAAGATCCGAGTGGCCATTAAGAAGATCAGTCCATTTGAACACCAGACCTACTGCCAGCGCACCCTGAGGGAGATCAAAATCCTGCTGCGGTTCCGTCACGAGAACATCATCGGCATCAATGACATCCTGAGAGCACGCCGGATCGAATACATGAGGGATGTGTATCCTTAAGCGCTTTAGGAATCACTGAGCAGACATGTCCAGCACAATGGTGAAGGTTCTTGGTAGTTTAAGTGCTGAGTGAAATGGTTCTTTATCATATTTCATAGACACACAGATGTGATTATGATTGATGTTCCATGGATGCTAAAATTAGGAGTGGTGTCTAGAAGAATCAAATTAACTAAATCAATTCTTTTCAATTTTACACTGGTTTTGGTTGGTTACTGTTCCTTAACCCGCCTTCAGGTATATCGTACAGGACCTGATGGAGACCGACCTTTACAAGCTGCTGAAGACCCAGCAACTGAGTAACGACCATATCTGCTACTTTCTCTACCAGATCCTCAGAGGTCTGAAATACATCCACTCTGCCAATGTGCTGCACAGAGACCTGAAGCCCTCCAACCTTCTCATCAACACCACCTGTGACCTCAAGGTCAGACCGTTCTCATAAACCTCTCATAAAAATTAACCAATCAAAAGCCAGTCTTTTTTTCCCCATCATCACATCTAATTGTACCGGTGTCTCTCATCATCAGATCTGTGATTTTGGGCTGGCGCGGATAGCCGACCCGGAGCATGACCACACTGGGTTCCTCACAGAGTATGTGGCTACTCGCTGGTACCGTGCCCCTGAGATCATGCTTAACTCCAAGGTATGATCACGTCGAGGTCTTTTGGATTATTGTCTAAGTAATTCTCTCTCTCACACACACTAGGGCTACACTAAGTCTATTGATATTTGGTCAGTGGGTTGTATCTTGGCTGAGATGTTGTCAAACAAACCCATCTTTCCCGGGAAGCACTATCTGGACCAGCTTAACCACATTTTAGGTACGACACTAAATATCTCCAAATTGTCATTTAGTGATAGTAGTTTTGTTAAAAAGTTTGTCAGCTTTGTAAACCGAATGTCCCGCTCCAGGTATTCTGGGCTCGCCTTCTCAAGACGATCTGAACTGCATCATCAACATGAAGGCCAGGAACTACCTTCAGTCTTTACCCCCTAAACCCAAGGTCCCTTGGGTCAAGCTGTTCCCCAAAGCAGACCAGAAAGGTGAGTGGGCATGTCAGCTGGCACTAGGGTCTGCTGATGACTGTCTCAAGTGGGCATGAGAGTAAGTGTGGGAGAGCTGAACGTGGGAGTGAACAAATGCTCCTCAGTGTTGGAGCCATTTGGCTTGGAAAATAGACACTATTGTTTGTGGAGATCCTGAAATCTGCCTTTTTCTAATGTTCTGGGCAGGATTTGTAGGCCTGATTAGATGTACTATTCACTGATAATTTGTTGACAGTGATATATGTTCATGATATAAATCACATTTCATTGTATGTTATTTGTTCAACGACAATAAAGGGTTTTCTATACTGAAAACTAGTGAACACTAAAATGTTTATCTAACTACAATTAAATGGTTCACAACCACTGAATCACATTCAGCAAGTGCAGTATTTAAAATTTTTTTAAATACTCAATGCATATTTTATGTGTATTTTGTGTTTATTTATTCATTACAACAACACTGGTTGATATATAATAAATTTTTACTGCTCTTTTTAATTTCATAAAGAAGGAAAAAATTAATTGGTACTAAGAATAGTAGTACAGTAATTACATTAATAGTAAATCAAGCTTATTTTTCACTTTTTTTTTTTTTATTTTTGCACACAAATGTTTTTCTTTTTAAGATTTTAACCAATCACAGCTTGTTCTGATAATGTAACAAATTTGAGTGGGAAAACAACAAGAAAAACAGATGTATTTTAACTTTCTTTGCACTGTACTAATTTGAACCAGTAAGTTTTGTGAAAACCATATAGACACCTTTATTTGACCTTTCTATTTCAGCTTTGGATTTGTTGGACCGCATGCTAACGTTTAATCCTATCAAACGTATAACTGTGGAGGAAGCGCTTGCCCACCCTTACCTGGAGCAGTACTACGACCCCTCGGATGAGGTCAGTCACACGCTTGGTCATTGATGTCACTGATATTTGCTAATCTGTCTTCTGCAATGTGCATCTAGCCGGTCGCTGAGGAGCCCTTCACTTTCAACATGGAGCTGGACGACCTTCCAAAAGAAAGGCTGAAAGAGCTGATCTTTGAGGAGACGGCCCGCTTCCAGGCCAACTACCAAGGCTCTTGAGACGGACAGGTAAAACCAAGCTCAAATTAAAATCAAAGATGACAAATCTCACGGTACCAGTGGTAATCCTATTAGACGGACCTGCGCATCGTCCGGCCCCGGAGGTTTTTATCTTGCACCGTTGCACGGAATGATTTACTACTTAAATCAATAAAATACTTCATTTCAAATGTTTTTGTAAAAACAAATTCAATTAATATCAATAAAATGTTATGAACTGATTAGTAGGGCTGCAACACACTATTTTTTGAGTCTTTTTTTGTCCTAACAAATATTAGACTGATTATTCGACAAATCATTTTACTTAATTCTGATTTACCAATACACTAGCAACAGGTTTCGCCATTGTGTTAAATGTATTATAAACATTAAATTTGGTAATTAATTTAATAATAGAATTATACTATACTTAATGCTTTTTGTAACCTTACAATTTATAAACTGATTTTCCAAAATGCTTTATAAATTATTTTGGTAGGTTGGAATAATGCTTGGTACTTTTTTCTCCCAACTTCAGGGTTTTGACACTTCTGTTGTAGAATTACATTCAATATTTAGATTTCCAATTGAGCGGTAATATTACAGATTCGGTGATATTTCATTTTATTATTATTCTGTGACATCAAACTAGTCTTTTTAGTTGCTGCATTGTTAAAGCCTCATGGCAAAAGGCAAAAGCATTTTATTATCTTAAACTTTTACCAGGTTATAAATGTTGATGTGATCAACTTTAGAAAAAAATTCTAAACTAATGGGCGTGTTTTTTTTTTTTTTTTTTTTTTTTTTTTTTTTTTTTTTGTCCCTAGCATCCCGGAGAATGACCAAGCAGCGGGAAGAACCTCCGAAAAAGATAACTCCAGACAACCTGCAAAAACATATACACGCAAACATCTATACATTACAATACAAGCTAAAACCAGATAAAAAAAGGAAACTGTACATTTAAAGCTTTAGCTTTCTTTTTTTGTCCATTTCTCTCTCTCTGTCCCTTGCTGAGAAGCTGTGTGCTCGCTTTGGGCTTCGTCATCTTGTCAGCGCCATTATCGAGGCCGTCAAACTCAAGTTTCACCGCACACAGCTCCGGATCGATCGATCTTTCACTCTCTCTCTCTCTCTCTCTCTCTCTCTCTCTCTCTCTCTCTCTCTCTCAAAGCCTTGCTTCTTTCTCTCACTCTTGTTTCTTTAGCTTTATGTCTCTCTCTCTTGGTCTCTTTACTACTGGTCTGTGTTGTGCCGGGTCTGTGTTTTTCAACAAGGATAGAGAGAGAAAATGAATCTGCACGACGGACACCGACCGCTGTGTATATGTATATAAGTGGTTTTGAGTTTCTTTGGAGTATTGTTAGTTGGAGATCTGTTTGTACACTGTAATTTGAACGTTACGATCGGTTTCAATTTGTGTTTTGTAATGTTGGGAGTTTATATTTGCGTATCTTTTGAATTATAAAGTCACTTCTTGTGTTTCTTTTTTTTTATTATTATTAATTCAGATTATGTCGCATTTAATCAGACTTTTAGGGTTTTCTCATTTGAGAAGGAAGTCTGAGATTTGATTCTCGATCGTTTTGGTGTGGTAGAAAAAAGAAGTGATGGATGGAGGAGAGAGCTGGATGCGGAACGGTAGTATCTGCTGTAAAATATCATGTTTCTCTGTCGATGACTTGCAGGATTTTTTGCCAATGTTCTTGGAACATAAAGCCATCAGTATCATCCTTGGGGGTTTTATTCTTTCTGATTTATTTCCTTCTTTTCTTCTGCAGATTTCCACCTTTCTTCCTGCGACTTGCTCGTCTGTTGAATCTAGAGGTTCTTTTGGACTTCTCGCTTTGTTTCGGATGGTTGACACCGATTTCTTGGCAAATAACAATTGTTGTCACTGGTAACCATGTCCATGGCGACGGTTGCCATGATTCCTTTCTGATAAGTCACGCATGGATACCTACGTTCTGGCTTTGTTGCAGATATCGGTCCTTTATGCAACATGTCCTTTCTTTCGCATCGTCCCTTTTCTTCACTTGTCTCGGAAAGATTGAGGAATCATAGCCAAGCTTAACCCTTACAGAGCCATAGCACATTTTCCCTCCTTCCCTGTGATGTCAGAACTTTTCAAAGGGCTTTTCCACAGGGCTTGCTGACCTCTTGCCTCCGACTCTTTCTGCATGCTTCTCCATCTCTGAGGTCAAATCCCGATTTGCTCTTTTTACGTCACAGCAGTGGGTTTTTTGTCTCCAGAAGAGATCGAATGACCTTGGGTGTGGCTTTTTTTTTTTTGCATAAAAGGGGGTGTGGTGCCCATTGAGACCAGGCCCATCAATCAAGTGACATCACGCAATCAGTGCACCTGCACTTTGTGTCTCATGACCAAACTTTATTTCTGTTTTGTTGTCGTCGTTGTGCAATTTAACACTTTAATATCCGTTTCTGTTTTTCTCGTAACTTTAGTCTCGCTTACGCCTGGCTGCTCTTCCCAGGCCTAGAAAGATCCATGTCTTTGTTCTGTCCAACCAGAAGCTGCTCTCTGCTGCCTCGTGTGGAGGGGAGATCATCCCACTCTGTGGACTGAGGAAAACTATTCATTTACCAAGGAAACGGATATTTATAGTCTATTTTAAAAGGCAGAAATGTGTACGGTGTTTTTTTTTTTTTTTTTGTGAACGGGACCATTGGGACTGAAAGAGTCTTGCACACACACGATTCTTACACATTTGCGGACATGTTTCTGGCGTTTAAACCTGCACGCAGACGGTTTGTCAGTCGAAAAGCTGAAAATGAGGCAGATATCAGAATGTCCTTTTAATGGCTGTTATTATGATTATTGCTGGTGTTATTGTGACTCTTTCTTTCTTTCTATCTTTCTTTCTTTCTTTTTTTTT
>CM051506.1:7327777-7340777 GCA_028031935.1 Paedocypris micromegethes
TTTTTTTTTAAACCGAAAAGGGATTTAAAATTCTGTCCTGTTTTTTAAAGTCTCTTTTGCTTTTCTTTTCTCGCTTTGGGTGTTGGAAAAAAAATCTTGGCTGTTCTTCTGAAATTCTATTTTCCCCCAAATCTTATATGGGATTATTTTAAAATATGGGTAGATTGTTCAGAGAAAAGGCGCTTTGATGGTCTATGTTTATGCTTGTGGGTATGAGAAATTAAACCATTAACAAGAACAGAATTATATACATACTGAATAAAATTCCTGATACAGAAATCTTTGTTGTGGTGTTATTTATCAATTTTTAAGGGATGAAAATACCAAACATCACTTTTTTGAAACTCCATTTTAAATAGCCGAAAGACAGTAATTTCCCGAAAGAAAATAATTAATCCAACAATTAAAGAAACTGGTTTTAACAGGAAGCGGTTATAAAACAAATGACTTTAGGTAAGGTTAACGTGAGCGATTCAGTTCCTTCATGCCCTTGTAAAACCTATAAAGTGAAGCCGAGCGTGTGTTTCCGTCACTTTCAAGCTGAACTTCCCTGTGTGTTAATGTTTCATGGGTAAATTACTCTTTATTCTCTCTCTCCTGGGACGCGACCAGCTTGTCCAGTCCAACAACTCGACGCTTTAACAAGTCCCAGCACAGGTTGGGAATTCCGCCGTGGGGCATGTTGTTCCGAGACTCAGCGAGTTACGGGTGTGTGTCTGTTTGCCGTGTCCAGTAGATTGATATTTTACACTAATCTACTGGGTTTTTATTTATCTAAGTTGAGATGAGTCACGTAAGTGAAGCAGACGGACACGTGACGGGGCCTGGTGTCCCATCGGCCTCTCGCCCTTTGTGTTTGCTTGACAGTCTCTCAGCAGTTCCACACAAAGCCAGAACCATGAAAACAACAGTGTTGTGCTGACACGCAGAAGCTAAAGAGAATTCTCGGATCATCTCACCAATATGTCAGAGTTGTTGCTGGTTTTTTTATCCATCATGATTTACAACCGTCTTCTGAAAGTGTTCTTTAAAACACACGTTAAGAGAAACCTGGAATTAATGTTAGTGAACTACAACCCAGTGACTTCGAACCCGCACCTAGCTGAACAACACACACACACACACACATTCCATCATCACTCGTACCTCACTGAAAGTCACAAATGCAGGAGAGTCAGAAAGAGCCACAGCCATAGACGAGACGTGTACGGTGTTTGTAGATGTTCAGAAGCTTGGCATCATTTTGCTTGTTTGACCTGGTTTGTGCTAGAGTCTGTCTAGTTTTGTTGGGCTTTGGTGATTTTTCTGATGTGGAGTGATGATGTTTGAGCAGGGTGGGGACGACAGGGAGCGGTGGAATTGAACTGAAAGAAGCGCAGGTGTCGTGAAATGTGGATGTCTCGGAGTTTACCAGGCAACTAGTTAAAGGACTTAACCGCAGTTCGGGTAAGTGCATTCAATATTATTTGCACAATTATTATTTGTCCGTGTGTATTAACACACACACACAGTTAATATATAAATATACACATAAATATATATACATACTCATGCACGTGTGCAGCATTGTATCCAATAATCAAATATAAGTGTATGTATACATCTTTATAATTACGTACAGTGAAAACACATTTTGTGATTTTATTTTTTTACACTAATTTGCAACAATTAAAACTTTTTCATTTGTTGTCCCATACATACAATGGAACTAGACTTTTTTTTTTTGTCTGTTTTGTCCGTCCACTCAGTTTTGTCATTTAGTGACAAACTCTGATTGGTTAAAATTATAAACATGCAAATAAATTCTAAGGGGTTTTATGAAGGAAATCTGAATTAAACAAATTAAATCCTTGTGTGATGTGATTATTCGCTCCAGATTAACACAGTATGTTTATATACATTTCAGAGCTGCACAATAAATCGTATTTTATTCTTTCTGATAAATCACAAGTCTAGCGAGTTTTTAACAGTCAGTTTGTATTGTCGTTTCTTAGTTACACTCTGTTTACACTTCATGAATTGCGCCGTGTTTACTGCAAGATTCAGTTGGAATTAGCTTTTAGCGAAAATGTTCCTGAAAATACTTTTTTATGCCTACATATTCTTTTACTTTAACTTTTGAAATTATGGATTCTAAAGAGTAAGTAGAGATTGTCTCAGGAAACATAAGCCGCTTTATTGTTCCAGCAAGTTTGGAGAGAAAAGAAGTTAAGAAATTAGAAACGTGAGTCATGAAAAATTGCATCATTTTATGGTTAAGCAATGTAAAAAAAATAGTTTTATTTGATTTTGTTCCTGTTGTTTAAGTGTTTTGACTACTTTTATTATGTAATATTACTCTCGAAGTAAGACACTTGGTTGAGAAGTATTACGATCGCAATGATACGTGCTTGTAAATATAAGACTGATTGTGCTGTGCAGGTGATGGCGAGTTACCTGTATTACCTGCTTCCGGCTGTAGGAGGGTACGCTCTGACATCACTGTACTTCCTGAAGAACCCCCATGTTCTGCACAGGAAGAAGCAGAGCGCCTTCTTCTGCACACACATCTCACACAGGGGAGGTACGGCGTCTCAAGCCTTCATCATCATCATACCTGACTCCTTGATGTAAACGTTTCTTTTTACTTATTGTCCTCAGTGTAAATGTTAGATGTCTTAACTAAACAATAGGTTAATACTAAGGACTACTGATAGGGATGGATAGTAGAAGGGTGAGAACAAAAAAGTTGGACCAGTTCAAATCCTGGACCGGTACCACAATCTGCTTCTGATCTGCTTTCCCGGCATAAAAGTTCTTGCCGGTGTCTCCGAAAAAACTCCAAAAAACATGTGTTCTGGAAAAATAGTCTGAAAAACGTGTCCATAGATGTGTGTGAATGTCTGTTTGTGTGTCCTGCTCTGTGATTGGTTGGTCATCAATCCAGGGAGTGCGTCCTGCCTTCAGGCCTAGAGTGGCTGTGATTGGCTTCAGATCTCTGTGACCCAGAAATGGAAAAGAGTGTTGACTTGTTTCTCTTTTAAAGGATTGAATATTGATTTTGATCACCCATATCTTTGAAGTTTTAAGCATGGTTGCGCAATGATTCAGTGCTGAATTGCTGGAAGCTTTAGCTTTGTATTTACAGTAATAATTTACTGAGTGAGCGATTAACTCTAATGATAACTTTGGAGCAAGTTTAAACATGAGTTTGTCCATGTTTCCTGATGTCCTGCTTTCTTGTGCAGGCAGTGGAGAAAGGATTGAGAACACCATGGAGGCTTTTACACAGTGAGTAGGAAGCTGTTCTGGGGTCAGTTTGGTACATCAGTGTCCGTTGCAATATTGCCCATGTAACAATACGTATTTAAAAGCATTCTTTCACAGTAAAAATGGTCAAAAAATTAAAACATTTAATATCATTATTTTCTCAGTTTGAAAATGGAATACATACTTTTAAAATTATATTGTAATACATTTTCTTAATAAACAAAATGTGATAATTTATATATATATATATGCATACATAGTGTGATGATTTGTTTATTATTAATATTATTATGTTATTTTAGTTAGTCTTTTCATGTTCACTTGAATTTATTTCTGTTTCACGTTTCCTCTCAGCGCTGTTGAAGAAGGTACAGAAATGCTGGAGCTGGACTGTCACCTGACTAAAGATGGACATGTGGTTGTGTCACACGACGAGAACCTCCTCCGACAGACTGGACACGATGTCACCATATCCTCTTTAAACCTGGAGGTCAGAGGTCAAAGTAAACAATGCAAATGGTTTCATGTCAATATTTTATTATTGGCAATTTTATTTCCTCCATCTGCTTCTATCAATGTATGCCTTTCCATTTCATGCAATCCAAATGAAATTATAAGGTGTAATTATATTTATATTTTGAAAGCATTTAAATTCTATTGTTTTTGTTAGGAATTACCACCTTATAAAGAAACACTTGAGGTCACTTTCAAGACAGGTGAGCCCATAACATCACTAGGGAATAACTAGACGTGAATAAATGTTATTTTCTTGAATCAAACAGACATATGTGCCTTTCACACAGGTCACTACAGCACTGGCTCGGACAGAAACATCGCTTTATTAGAGGACGTGTTCCGAAGGTTTCCTGACACGGCCGTGAACATTGAAGTGAAGGAGAATAACAGAGCTCTGATTGATAAGGCGAGAGACACTGCGTAAACATGAGAGCTGCGCTCGTCGTGTGTGCTTTACAGTGGTTGCCGAGGGAACGCTTTTACTGTAACACGGTCTTGAGAATTGCTGCAATATATTCAGGTGTGCCCTGGCACAAAAGTTCAGAAGTTTACAAACTTTCTCGCTCAAAACAGCAAGACGGAATTATTTAAAAATGTAGTGCTTTTCACATAAAACAAAATGTTTAAAAGTTAACAACCGATATGAGCAAAACGGTACTATGAGAATAGCAGTTATGACCAGCGAGCACGACATTAGCCAGCTATGGCTTTGAAAAACAACTGCAATATTAACTAAACGGTTATGACCAGTCAGCAAAATTTTAGCCAGCAATGGCTACAACAAACGTCTATAATTATTAAATTAAATCATCAAAAAATAAATTGCTACGACCAGTTTGGCTAGTTTCTAGCAATGGCTTTGAAAGCAACTCTCAAGGAGAAAAATATTTCCAGTCTCCTCCAGCTTAATCAATTATTGAATGATTTCCAGTCTATTTAAATGCTGTTTAATCATAAACCTCATTAGCAGAATCCCACTAACAAATATGCTAAACAAAGAGTGCTATCATTATTAGCTAATGGAGCGTTAACCCTTGTTTTTAGATCTCTGATCTGGTGCAGAAGTACGACAGAGAGGGCATCTCTGTCTGGGCGTCGGTTGAGTCCTCCATCATGGCCAGCTGTGTGAGAAAGGTGAGCGTGGTGTGAGTGGTCCTGCTGAAGGCCGGGCGTTGTTCATCCGTCCCGGTTCTGTGTGCTGTAGAACCCACGCATGCCCTACATGTTCACGGCGGGACGCGGCCTGCAGCTGCTGCTCCTGTACTACAGCGGCCTTCTTCCCTTCGTTCCGCTCGGAGAAAGTTTCCTGCAGTTCTACCTGCCGCAGATCTTCAACAGGTGAGTGCATCTCGTGTTCTTCAGAATGTGTGTTGACTCCTCGTCTTCTTGTCGTCTTCCCTACAGAGCGTACGTACCCGATATGGCCGTGCTGAGAAGCCCAATGGTTGTTCTTTTAATCAAAAGGTGTATATTAATTAATATATGAATTCTGTCTCAGGATGACGTTTATTACAAGCGTGTGACTTATTTTTTCCCCCACAGACTAACTTTGAGAAAAGGAATGTTCAAGCATCTCAAAGACAGAGGGATTCAGGTTTGTCAGCTGGCAGAATCCTCCTTCTAGAGTGTTATTTATAACTTTTGCTTCACAACATTCAGTAAAAAAAAAAAAGTTAACCCTAAAAACATGATTGACAATGAAAATCGAGCACTAATGAAACTTGAAACACATTGGCCCATTTACCTGAGGGTGCATACAAATCTTGACACGAATTGATCACTAGATGGCACTAAGTCACATTTTAATTTGTAAGTCAATATTTGTTTAGGTTGATTTTTACGTATCAAATTCATTTTTTCACTGAATTCAATGGGTTTTTTTTTATAGTCTTTATGCTAAACCCCAATTCATTTGACACTTTTTTTTATTCAATTTTGTCTGTTTTGTAATTCATGGCAATATTGTACATTGATGACTCCATCCCCGCAATTGCTACATGCAGTTATACTGTATATTGGTGCATTTTGCTGTTCACACTGCCTGTGTCTTTTCAGATTCATCTATTTGTGTGTAATGAGGAACAGGATATTGATGCTGCGTTTGCTGCGGGAGCCACAGGAGTCATGACCGACTATCCCGCTTTATTATCAGACTATATTAGACAACACAAACAACCCACGTCATGAAGCACAATTTGTGTGTTTCTCATTCTTTTTAAGGTAAACACATGCAGGATGTGTGTGTCTTTTATTCAATTTACAATGACAGTTCTTACCCTGTTTCATATAGATCTTCTCTGTTAAGTCAATAAACAGGAGACAGATATTATCCAGATGGTGACGAGGAAGACAAGGAAGATCTACAGGAACTGTGGCTCATCTGGGTCACTGATCTCACACCAGAGACCTATGATGCATCCAAATTTATCACTGATGTCATCATTATATCATCATGTCAGTGATAGAAATACCAATGAATAAAGTTCAAACGTTGTAAAAGTGGGACAAATCGAGAATCTTTTCTTTAGGCGGATTTTGTAATTGTTTATTGCAGTTTTCCTTTCAGGAACGCCCGGCCCTTATTGTAAATAAACATCCTCCTTCTAGAACACGCTGTCCAAAGTCCAGTCATCGTCAATAGACCGTACAGTGTGAAACTATAATGTACCAATGAGAATTACACGCTTTTGCAAATTTGTATTTGTACTGTATATGTACATATTTACAATGTATATGTTTTGTGTGTGTGTGTGTGTGTGTGTGTGTGTGTGTGTGTGTGTGTGTGTGTGTGTTGTGCGTGTGTGCGTGCGTGTGTGCGTGCGTGCGTGTGTTTGTGTAAATGTGTGTCTAAATGTTTGACAGCGTTTGTCTTTGTATAGTATTTGTTTTGTGTGTGTGTGTGTGTGTGTGTGCGTGCGTGCGTGCGTGCGTGCGTGTGTGAGAACAGTTTAAATATTTGAGAAAATTGAGGATTTAAAAGAACTTAGATAGTATAATGTATAATGAATACTATAACTGTAACAGTATAACGAATAGTGTTTTGCACTATGCACACACACGTTCGCAAGTACGTACGCACGCACGCACACTTGGAGTTTGAGCACATTTAATGCAATCAATCACACAACAACAAAAAAGTGCAACTTCTAAATAAGAGACAAGCCACAGATAAGCAAGCCGCGGACTCTGTTGTTTTGGTCTTTGAAGCGGTTTAGCGTGAATGTAAAGTTCGACAGACTTCAAAACGCACCGGAATGGAAATGCGTTTTATTGGCTGACCTATATTTATGGCTTCTTTTCTGGGTTGTCATTGGTCGGCAGCGGTTTGTTTTGCACACACGGCATATAAAAAAACTTCCTCCTGAAAATCACAATAAAGCCGCGGAGATCTTTCGGTTCGGGACATGCACGGATCGGTGGATAGTTTGAAAAAGAGTTTGAATAGATTGTGGTGAAACGCCGTGCTGTGTTAGCATTCGAGCTAGAGGCACGGTAACAAAAGGGCAGTGAGGAGAACGCGCGCTGTGCACGTTCGTTTGTTTGTTTGGTTGAGTGCGCACGTTTGCAGAGCGCTCTGCCTTCATGTCGTTGACTTGACTGCGCTTCTCTTCTTCTGACAAACTTGCTAGAAACGTTTGACTTGCAGACATCGCTTCAATCGAGGTGAGTGCGCCGTTTAGCTGTGTGTCTCCTAGAACAAACAGGTTCGGTTAGTCTTATTTACACATCGTGTTGGCCTTGCTGAAATAAATATAATATTACACACTGTTATGTACGTAACAGAATGAGATGAACTGAAATTAGCAGATTGTAACATTTGACAGTCCGCTTTAAAATGTTTAGATTTTTTTTTCCCTGTTGTCGGTGTTTCGAGTCATTTGCCACTCGGCTCTTTTGAACAGTTCTTTTGTCATGCATTTCACCGCTGCTCTCTTAGCCGTCTATTGTTCGTTTGGAGTTGTTTTTAACAATCGACTCATTCAAAGAATCGTTTGTGAATGAGTCGTTGACGTCTCAGCTGTGCTCCAGCTGCTCCGTGGGCCTGTCGTCTGGTTAGGTTTGAATCCAGAAAGGGACGATCACGCGTTATTGCGAGCTTTTGAATCCATGCATTTAGTAATACATTCTGGAAACGTGTATTGATGACAGCATGGCGTGGTAATCTATCAGCACTCAGCCCTGTTTACCCTCGTGCCTGGCGTGCC
Source organism: Paedocypris micromegethes (assembly GCA_028031935.1). NCBI lineage: Eukaryota > Metazoa > Chordata > Actinopteri > Cypriniformes > Paedocypris > Paedocypris micromegethes. The sequence continues at coordinate 7,335,748 of CM051506.1, forward strand.
ATATATGGGGCAACTGTGGGCAGCCAAGCAAAGTAGGTCATTTGGTCTGTGTATGTTGTTCCTGGTGTATATCTGGACCAGGAAATGAACTTCAAATGAATACAAAGCGCTAACATTCACCCATTTCAGCCGCTTGGTCCATTTCTGGACACTAGATTGTTGGGCAACCAATCACAGAAACACTAAAATATATGTGAAATATGTAAGTTTGTTTAAAAACTACAAGTTAGTGTGTTTAACCAATTTGCTAGGATCAGACATTTTAAAGCAACTTTCTGGGCGAGTATGCAAATTTTGTTAGATCCTTATCTTGTCGAGAAACCAGTTTTCGAACAGTATTGTTGATCTTCTTCAAGCTCATCAAGATTCCGTTTGCAGCCTTTTTAACCTCTAGATTTGCTCTTTGTTTTCAATTCTAGAAGCATGGTGAAGCAGACCAAGGCCAAAACGTTCCAGGCTTATCTGGATTCCTGTCATCGGCACTACAGCTGCGTCCACTGCCGAGCACATTTGGCAAACCATGATGATCTCATTTCCAAGGTTTGGGTTCTTTTGTCTTCCATCCACATGTGCAGCTTTGTTTGATCATGGGCAACTGATTTGTCCTTGTTTTCTCAGTCCTTTCAGGGTAGTCAAGGTCGGGCCTACCTCTTCAATTCTGTGTGAGTATCTTTGGTGAATGCTTTGGGGAGGGATATGTTTCAAATTACTAATAACGTATTAATGCCAATATTATTTCAAAATATTTTTTCGAATTTTCGACGCTCAAAATCTTGAACGATGCTTATAATTTTGTCCGTATGTGCGCATAAATATAATTGTTCCATATTTCAAGTCAGGAGCCATCTAAAAATTCAGAAACGTGTTGTCTTTATGCAGCGGTGAACATGTGTGTCTTTAAACTATGGTTCCTGAGGCAGACGTGCATATAAGCTTTTATTGGCTCAATAACAGAAATAAGGAAACATTAGCCATGCAGTGACACTTAACAGAGACAAAATTAGAACGATTAAACTAACTACAGTCCTTAATATTACAACAAACGGAGACTACAAACCACATCCTGGAAGCTTTGTGCAAACGGCTACAAACGGAGTCCAAAGCGTCTTGCAGAAAGAGAACAGTTGAAAATGAACACGGTCAAGGAGTAAATAATTCAAGAAACATACACAATCAAAACGCTTGCTCTGCTGCACAAGGAAACGTTGATATTTTGTCTGTCGGCTTGCGCTGCTCTCAGTGCACTCAATCCGATTCACAATTTGGGAGTTGTAGCTCCGATGGCTAGAATATATATCTTTAAAAAAAATCTATTATTCAAGTAAAACGAAACTCGTTTTGATGAACTAACTTATGACTCCTATCACTCAGGACACAAGTCACAAGCTAGGTTTGTAAATTAAGTATTTTTAAGGAAAAAATGTTACCTAATTTAGCCAGAAATGTAAAAAAACAAGACTTTTTTTTGTGCCTGATAAATTAGGGGGAGGGGGTGCTCATATTTGTGTAAATATAGTATATGATTTATTAAATGTCTATGGTTTGGTGGTTTCAGTGTAAATGTAGGCTGTGGTCCGGCGGAGGAAAGGTTGCTTCTGACTGGTCTTCACGCTGTGGCAGATATTTACTGTGAGAATTGTCACACAACGCTGGGCTGGAAATATGTGAGTAGGCTAAAAATATCTCATATACGACGCTATGGTGTTTTAACGGGATTATTAGGAAAAACGGAGGCATTTACTGTGTGTACATCTGAGCTAGCGTTCCCTTAAAACATTACTGAGATTTGTTGTTTTTTTTTCTTTTCTCTTTCTGCCTTCAGGAGCAGGCCTTCGAGTTGAGCCAGAAGTATAAGGAGGGGAAGTTCATTATCGAATTGTCTCACATGATCAAGGATAACGGTTGGGATTGAAACCAGCCTCGGCTTTAGCTTCATGTCACTTTTTGTAACTTCAAGAACACCGTATGCTTCTTTTCCTCATGTTATCATCTGTGGATTTTTAATTCAAACGTGAGCACCTTTTTCACACTGATTTCCCAATGCACCAGTAATGTGGGTTCTGAGTGTGTGTGTGTGTGTGTGCGCGTGTGTGTGTGTGCGCGTGTGTGTGTGTGCGCGTGTGTGTGTGTGTGTGTGTAAGGTGTGCCTGGAAGAAACCGTGCTGAAATCTAGTCGATTAATCCCATTTCAAAGAGTTTTGTAGTTTTATTGGGATTTTCTTTTCAAATAAGTGCAATTCACAAGGTTTGGTAATTGAGACATAAGAACCAATGCCTTTTTTTATTCAGTTGGCTTTTACTTTCATAAAACAAGTTTGATCAACGAGGTAAACTTAAGACATTATTTTACTGTTTCGAGTTGTAAATGGGTTTTATGTTCAGCGGTTTGTATTGTCGTTTTAGAGAATTACGTGCAATATTTGTGTTTGTGAGTGAGAATTTGCATGATAGGATCGATTCTCATCTCCATATTTTAGTCATTTTGGTTGAATATCTTTTATTGTACAAGTCATTTGAAAATTGATAATTTTCTTTTCCCACAAAATTGAGTGGTTGAACAGCAAGTTTTTTTTTTTTTTTTTTTTACCTGAATCATGTATGGTCCACGGTAAACTTGTGTTCAATAATCACTTTTGAAATAATTTGTTGGCAAATCTTTTAGCTTTTTTTTTTGTGTGTGTTGTAAATATAAGCTAACATGGAGCTGCATGTACAGAGTGCTTTATATGATCACATTAGATCCAACATGCCATGTAGAATGTGTTTGACTCTTTGGCAAAAATCTTGTTTGAGTGCTAAACCGTTCAAGTGTACATTAACCTGAATTCTTTACATTAAAGTATGGGGTAAATGAAAACCATTGTTTGCTGCTTTTTATTTTATTAGCAATACTCTATACTATTATATATGTTATAAATTAAGGGTGTAGTCGGCGTTTCTAATATTTTTGTCTATTTATATTTTCCACATTTTTGACTAGACATTTTCATTTAGTAGAAGACGTAACAATAGTTCATAGTTCTAAAGTCCTAGATCAGGCCAAAACAGTGTATATAATCTGAATGAAAGCTTTGATTTTGATGGCAAGAAAAGCCATGCATCATGAAAAACTACAGAACTACTACAACTAGAATTATGAACTTAAAGAAACAACAATCTTTATATTTATGGTACAACTTATGGCAAAGCATGATTGACAACCGTGACTATGAAACCAAACATGACCCTTTGTTTTCAAAGGCAAACGTATGTTTAAACAGCATTATATTATATAATATAAAATAAATGTTGTTTTTTGTTTTTTTTTTTTTTAATTATCAATACACCTCATTGCTGAAAGTAACCTTTAGTTGTTTTATTCTTTTTTTTTTTTTTTTTTTGTGATTTTGTTCGGCTTTACACGTTTTCAAAGTCCGTATTCTCCTGTCAACACCTTTCTAAACAGCCTACACTTTACATAATTTATTTTTACTAGTTTTAGTTTTTTTTTTTTTGTTGAACATTTTAGTTTGAATGTGCAAATTAGCGGAATGTAGTGATTAGCATTTTAATTAAGCCCTCACCTTGAACACCAATGAGATCGTCGTAAAGTCATCGTTAAGACTACAGTCCCCATAAGCCTTTGCTCTCACCGGTGACGTGGCCAGCGTTGTACAGCTAACCGGGGCTATTTGAACTTCGCTTGAACGTGAGTAATTGCAGCGTTTGAGTTCAGGTTGTAACTTTAATTTGTCTGTACTTTTAATATACGCGTTTAAAAAACACATCTCGTAATTACAGACGGCAATTTTCTTTTGAGATGTCGGGCAAAATCAAAAGCAGGAGTGCGGCAAATGCCGATTCAATCACTGGCAGTGTGTCCTGCGATGAGCGCATCCTGCGGGACTGCCATCAGATTTACACCGACCCAGACAGCGGTAAGACTAACTAAACTTCCACACGATTGTCTTCACGTTGGTTTCAAGTGTGTGTTATGTAAGCCTCCTTTAGCGATGTTAGCAATAGCCCAACTGCTAAAATGCCGGTTGGAATGTCAACTATTTGTTTTAAAATGCCGCGGGCACATTATCTTTTCGCTTTCTTAACGGTAAAAAAAAACACAGGTGCGGTTTGTTTCCCTGACATTGTTTCCCTTTCCCGTTGTTCGTGTTATCTAAAGTATACTGTAATTCGACAAAGCGGCACCAAAGTGGAAACATAATCCAGTAGGAATTATAGCAAAATAATACGAAATTATACGAAAAAAAAATGGTCTACCGGGTCAGATTTGTCCCTCAAGACCAAGTTTAAGCCCCCGATAGTGCAGTTTTAAACCAGGGGTTGAACTTGTAACCAAAAAGGTTATGGGTTCAAATCCTGGAGCAGCAGGACCTAAAACGTTGAGCAAGACACTGACTCCCAGTGTGACACCATCTCCCCCCTCAGCTTTCCAGAAGAGACACCATTGCTTATCCAAACACAAGTGTAGATCACTGAAGACCTCAAGTGACGTAGATGATGATTGCATCAGGGTAGATGGTTCATTCATTTATGTTCGGTTCTGTTCATTCATTAATATTTGGTTCTTGGCATCCTTTGTGATCATTTTGTGTTTGCGCATGTTATCTCAATCACAGTTATGATGAGTTCACTGAGTATCGTCCTGTAGGGCTAATCACCATTGCTCAGACTGTTGGGGTGACCCTTCTTCCTCCCCGAAAGAAGATAACCGTGATGCTGATGGGGAATCACTCGGCTGGAAAGAGCACCTTCATCAATTGGTATGTTCGCATACTTTGTGCAGATTGGTTCATATTGAAATTCTTGAAGGAGTTTATTACACATGTTTCTCTTGCAGGTATGTGGAGGAGCATATCCAAAGGACAGGGGTTGCTATAGAAACTCAAGGCTTTAGCTTTGTTACAAGTGGACGAAAGAGGGAGTCACTTACGGTATAATTGTATATACAGTTAGGGTTAGGTGATATTTTTTTTTTTAGTGATCAGCTGATTTTTTTTTTTTTTTTTTTTTTTTTTTTTTTTTTTTTTTTT
>CM051506.1:7340794-7413639 GCA_028031935.1 Paedocypris micromegethes
TTTTATTTATTTTGGGTGCAACTATGAATCTTAATTTTTTTTTTTTATAGGGAAATGCTACACTCCATCTCTATCCCCATTTCAAGCCGCTGCAAGACTTTAAAGGTTTGTTGACTTTTCCTAAAAATCTTTATTCTGTAAATCTAATACTGTTTTTAACCATTTTAGGATTATCAGAATACCTAAGCACGGAGATTTGTACTTCACGACAGAAACGATTCAGCCTAGTGACCTTCGTTGATTCTCCTGGTCTGGTGGATGGAGATATGAAATATCCCTTTGACGTGGATCAAGCTATTTTGTGGCTGGGTGTGTGAATTTTGCACGTGTGTGTGTCTATATGTATTCTGTATAGAAATAGTTATTAATGGACTGAAAAATCCCTATTTTTTTTTTTTTTTTATAGAATATTCCATATGTTTTCAATACCCACAAGTAGACATTACATCCCGTGAGTAATTTGACAAAATAACCAAAAAAAAAGGAATAGGCTGAAGCATCGATTATAGTTTACTGAATTGGCTTTACAATAAGAAAAAAAACTAAATCAAGGTAAAATAAAAAAAAAAANNNTTTTAAGTTTCACATTTTCATTTGCCTTTTTATTCTTTTTTTTTTTTTCTTTTTCTAGTCATATACATTTATTTTTAAGACATATTTAAAACTTTAGAAAGGTACAGTACATCACTTAAATTCATCACTAAGTTCATTACTAACAACTGAAACGCATCACATTTTTATATTTGTTCTCACTAACATGTTCAAAGAAGTAGAACCCTTTGAAATTTATTAACCAACTCTATCCAAACATTAACCTAATTAAATTATTTTTGACTCTGTATATTATCTCTAATATTTTAATATACAATGTCTTTTGTTTGTTATATGCATGAACATCAGATCCATACACTTACTGTACAATAACATTTCTTGAATCTAGGAGAGCTGTGTGACCTGATCTTGGTCTTCTTTGACCCAATGGGTCAGGCGTTATGCAAGCGCACCCTCAACATCGTAGAGAAGCTGAACGAGACGCATGGAGATCGCCTTCGTTTTTATCTCAGCAAAGCTGATGAGGCCGGAGGAGAGTCTGATCGACAGGTAAAGCAAACATTTCCTCCCCGTACTTAAACAATAATATTGGTACAGCTTCTGTTGACATTACAAAATGCTTTTGCAGAGAGTCATGATGCAGATCGTGCAGGAGCTTTGCAAACGTCCAGGACTCAACAAGTGTGGTTTTGACATGCCGACCATCTATGTTCCTAACCCGAATAAGGTAGTGCCACACTGTTGCCTTTAAAAATGGTTAAGTGTTTTATTTATAATAGTTAAATAGTTGCTACTATTCTTCCTTCTGTATTGTTCCCCATCAGCCCAGCCGCTGTGTTAACCAGATCGAGGAGGTATGTCGGACCATAGAGAAGACCATCAACCAGACTGTGCAGAACACTCTCAACTCGTTGGAGAAGGACTGTATCCTCATCACTGAAGCCGTGACTGAGACTCTTGCTGATGATAGGTACGATACGTTTGGGTGTTTATTTTTTTTTTTTGGGCATTGGTTTCAATGATAACAGAATTATCTTGAAAACATGCGCACCACAAGGAATTGCAAATTGTGAAGTCAAAAAGAATAAAAAAAAGTGCTGGGATTAAAATGCAAAATATGTTTTGAATTGAATTGAAATTAAATTGAAAAAGCCTTTAATTGTACCACAACAGGGTAATGGCATGTCACAACAGCAGAATAAGTAAACAAGAATGCATGCATAAACATAAAACGCACTGCACACACTTATAAATAAGTAATAAAAAATAAATATCATTTCAGTTGTATTTTTAAAGTGGAAAAAACTATTTTTCAATTGTCTCAAAGCAGCTATTTGAATTATTTGGATCCACGATTTTAATGTATACTCAAATTATATTATATACCTGAATGAATAGGACCTCAATCGAGCTCTTTAAGCACTTTAAAGCATTTTAAAATAGTTAATTTTAAAATACACACGTTTATAGAACGTTAAATAACATGCCGCAAGGAAGGTGACGTTAATTTACGTTCTCAGTTTCATGTCCTGTCTTTCACCCTTCGGAGACAATTCTTTCATGCTCCGTCAACTTGTCTGAATATGGGGAATTATAGGAAACGTTGTAGAGACACACCCTTCAGATGCTGATCAAGCAGTGTCAAAGCAAGAAATGCAGCTCTGGAGAATGTTTTGTAGAGATAATTTGAATCAAATGGATCATTTACATCAAGGATTTAGCAAATTAGCAGACCACGGAAAAATACCCATTTCAAATTTCTTCTGAATTCCGATTCGGAATATAGATGCAAGAAGTTGTACTGTGTGTACCAGTAGATTTCGACTTTAAATATTCTTTGGTTCTGTAGTTTTGACCTTTTTCTCCCTGTTGCTGAAGGCAGAGCAGTATGGAGAATCGGCGAGCTCGTTTCAAAGGCTGCATGTTTGGCATGCTGGGCTTCGCCGTGCCACTGCTGGTGCTCATGACCTTGGTTCTTGGCACTCTTTCCCGAGAAGTCCTTGAGCTCATGCTGGGTGCTAAAGGCACGGAGGCGCTCTCTTTATACGTGGTAAGTCCTTGTGTACATGCAAACGTAAACCTGGCCCTCTCCTTAGATGCTGATGCTTCTGTGTTCAGGCTCCTGCAGTGAAGGCGTTTGAGTCGCTGTCTGTGGAGGTTCAGTTATACAGCTGTTCTGGACTGGTGCTCCTGTCCTTCATCTTGCTTCTCCTCGCTCGCTTTTCTTTCAGGTGACGCAGATTAGGAGCTCATACATGCGTAAACACTTGTTTCTAAACGACATTGACTTTTTTTTCCTTCCTGATCTTTAGGAGGAAACCAACTCTCTCTGGTAAACAAAAGCGACAGCTTCAAGAAAAACTATCGTATATTCAGGAGGTGGTCAAGACCAAAAAGGTGGCGTGCACGCTGATTGGTTCATACAGTTACGGCAACAAAAACATCGGCTTATCTGCTTAATTTCTGTTTTACAGAAAACACTGTACGAGGAGTATCTGCGTCAGAGTGTCGGTGATCAAGATATGCACTGAGATCTTCCATCGTGAGGACCTGAGGAAGCAATAATGGAACTTTACTAAATACTCCACTGAACTGCCTCTGATCAATCCTCTAATGTAGATTATGGATTGAAGATCTTTTATTGGACGTTAGTTACTTGTGCTCAAAGGGTTTTCCCATGGGTAGCACTTTTTGATAAAAGACCTTTGATTAGGATTGTGGACCAGTACTGTGTTTTAATTAGTGCTATGTAATAAATAGTCTTATTGTAAAAGTTGTCTGAAGATCCATGTTGAGTCGCATATAAAACAATTTATCTACCACTGTGTTATATGTGATGTTTTCACTGTTGTACAGTAAGTTAGTACCAGCCCGAGGTGGCAAGATTTGCGTGGTCTTTCTGTAGTCACCATTGCTAGAAACTGAGGAGCTGACTTTTATATTTTTCACAGTTTACTACATTTATACATCAGGTGATATTTGAAGTATTGTGGTAATAAAATATGATAAATAATAATCGTGTGTGTGCATTTATTGACGCATGTGGCAAATTCCCATACCCTAATTTAAATATTAATAACTGGGTAATAATTTACTTTCCTGCAATGTATGGATTATTCTACTCTTGCTTGTTAGTTGCTCTTTACATTAAAACCTTGTCATACTTTTTTAAAGCTTGATTTGAATTGTTTATAGGCATCGGAATGGTCGTCTGGTACTCCTTTGTGTGTACTGTGTTTAGTAACGATCCATTATTTTTTTTTCTTTTCTCCTCAGGCAAATGTTTGGAAAATAACTTATTTGAAGCAGAAAAGTAAATTCTAAATCTACTCCGACTGTAGTTCAATCTTCAGTTTAGTAATCGTCCGATCCCTAACGAGGCTGCAGGATCCAGACTACGTAGGGAACTCACTGCGTCTTGAGACCGCTCCGGTGTGTGGGAGAGAACGTGAAGGATTAGGTAATATCCGCTGGATTAAACCGGGGAAAGTTGTTTCCTGATCCCTCGGTCGCAGAGAGACCCACGCCGGTGCAGTTCACGCACAGGAAAGGGAAGACGGATGCAGAAGGGAAGGGAGGATAACGAAACGAAAGGAAAAAGCCCAGACCAATGTCGTTAAACCATGGAGCTCTCGGACACGGCAGAAGCGCGGAGCGGAGGCGATATCGGTAAGAGCTGCGTTTAGTTGAAACACGGTGTAAACACAGATAACGAGAGAACGGTATGTTCCGTGGCGGTGAATATTAATAAATGTGAAACTCATGTTTAAGTTTGGGGAACAATTCCGATCACAGCTTGCGATGATCCTCATAAGATCACAACACATGATCGCGTGGATCTAACAGAGTGGATCGGTGCTGGAGTGATCACTGTTTAGTACACATTTGACAACTTTGTTTGTTATGTTTTGTTATGTCTGTCACACGTGGCTACTAGTGTTTCGTTTTTTTCTCTCTCTTTTAAATGTGTTTCCAGTCGGTTTGTCGGTGAGATGATAAACAGTCAGTGATTCAATGCTGTGGGGAAGAGTTTTAGGAACTGTTGTGTTTTCCCTCGAATAAAAGATGGTGAAGTGGATCTGCAGGACCAACTAATCGATTGCCGAGCGCAGCTGGAGCATTGGGAGGGTGTGGCGAGGATCTGCGAGCTGAGCAAACAAGAGGAGCTGCAAGAACTACAAAAGGAGTGCGACCAGGAGATCCAGTCCCTGCAAGAAGCTCTGAGAGGTGAGCAGGTCCGAGAGATGCTGAACGCACCAAGAGAGGATCACAGATGCACTCTGGAACCATCAACAAGTCAGGAACTTCTGGACGTCAAATCAAATTGTATTTGTCGCGTACATGACACGACCAGTGTTGTGCAAGTTACTTTGAAATTGTAATATGTTACATATTACTTATTACTGTTTGTAAAAAGTAATAAGTTACATTACAATATTACTGTCTGAGAAATGTAATATATTACATTACTTTTGTGTTACTTTTAAGTTACTTTCACCAAAATAACTACAGAAGTAGAAATTAACGTCGTAAAAATAACAAAATGTACTTTTTACTTGTACAGTAATTTATGTTACAACCAGTGGAAGACATAGAGTTATGTAGCATAATGACTGTGGCCTCTCCAAGCTACAAATAACAATATACATAATCTATAATTGTAGGGTGACCATATATTTTGATTTCCAAAAAAGAGGACATCAGCGCGGCCTCGAGACAAATTCAGACAGGCTTCTCGGAGGCTGATGAACAAGCTTTAATGTGCTTCAATGTTGCTAAACTAATAAAAAATAATCACTTAACTTAAAAAAAAAATCAGTAAAAACCTAAATAGGTAACTATTTTAGTCAGACTTTTTTGAATAATGAAAAATGTTTTTAAAAATGTGATTGTTTTAAAATAATAATAATACAAGAAAAAAGTCGGCCCATTGTTTCAAAACGATACGCGCAATTTCATTCTCAAATATTACTTTCTCATATAATTTAAAGCACGAGTTGTGAGTACACGTGTGGTTTGAAGAAGAGGGAAAACCGGACATTATCGTGAATTTATAAAATCCCCCGGATGTCTGGGGAAAAGACGCTTGTCAACACTAATAATTAACACTAAAAAGTGTTAAAAGTATGGTAGACAAAGCGATTTTCCTCCAACATCAGTGAATAACTTGGGTATATCTGATATCAGACACAACAGGAGTATGTAAACTTCGGTGCGTTTTATTCATTTTGAATGACTCACCACACAATACTGTCCTGCTTTCTGGCCATAAAGTCAGAGAACACTGTCGTTGCTGTTTTCTTTCTCTTCCCAGGTCGAGCGGATGGCAGTTCGACGTGTTTTTTTAAATAGCTGTTTTTCATGCCGACAATTCAGCGGTTGCATTTCACCACAATGTTCTTGTTTTTTACAAAACTGAAACAATGCGCATAAGACCATCTCGCGAATGTACCACCGGCTGTTGTTTATTGAATGTTCAAATGTGCCGCGAGTGCGCGACTCTGGCCCGTGCACAGCCGCTAATCAGAGCCACAGTGACAGCCGCTAGCTCAGAGCACAGCCAATCACTGCACACCTCGAGCTCAGAGCGTTACAAAATACAACGCTCCACCAGCGAAAGGCGGAACGAATGACTTACGCGTCTATTTGCGAACATGAAATGTTAAATGTTTGATTTACTGTCTTGAAAGTGAAAGATTCGATGTAACGCAAGCGTTACTTGCATGTAACGTGTAATATATTACTGAAAATACTAAAAGTAATACGTTACACTACCGCGTTACAGCAAAAAGTAATATATTAGTGTAATATGTTACTTTTGTAACGCGTTACTCCCAACACTGGACACGACATGCAGTGAAATAGTTTTTATACGTGGGTTGGTTGGGAAAACATGAGCTATAAAAGTAAAAATAAAACTCGATACAGTAAAATACAATACAAATGTAATAAAAATACGAAATTCCAAAGCCTTAAGTTAAAGGTAAAGTGGTCAAAGTGACTTTGCTTTGTCCACATTAAATAACGATAAGTTTATAATAATTACATACAAGGTTAAAATGTATAAAGTTATTAGTATTTTTTGTTAAGTTAAACGACGCAATGGTAATACTTTAAAGTTCATTATTAAGTTGTATGAAGTGTGAGACTAAAACAAGTGGGGCTGTTATAATAACTTTTAAAAAGTGAGTACAATTTTGGAGTCTTTTGTTTTTTTATTCATTCTCTTTTTTTTGTATTCTCAACCCAACTAAAAACAAACATAACGTTCCATTAGAAATACACTGTGCTTCCATGACAGAGGTCGTGTTTCAATGTGCCCTATAAATTGAAAATAATTTAAATGTCTTTAATAGGTTCCTATTTTTCTAGTATATCTTCAGATCATACTTCATTGTTTTTCTTGTTTAACAAAGAACCAAAAACAACCTATTGGTGACTCATGCCCCACAAAACTCATATATACATTGTCACAGGTCAAATACTACCATTTTTTTTAATCACAATTCTATGTGTTTATTTTGCTTCTCAGAGACTGTCTCTCAGTATGAAGCCCGAATATCGGTTCTGCAGTCTGAGCGAGCACAATGGAGAAGATCCCCTCTGCCCCCAGATACCAAGGTTTCTGCCATTTTCTGCCTCTATTCAACTTTTGGAAAGAATAAGATAAAAAATAATCCACACAATGCTTCTTTGGAATTTATTTGGAATAGTTCTTTGTAATTTGTTGTTTGTGTTTCTAGGCAAGCTACAGGATTAACAATGTGGAGGCCACGTCCCCTTCAAGGGCGGAGCATGAGGGTCCCGGATCCGACTCTGATCCGCTGGAGCTGTTGGCCGAGTCCTCGGATACTGAAACAACAGGCCTGATGATGGACTACTTCCCCCAGCATGGAGACTCCGCCTCCCTCTCTTCTTTCCTTCTGGACACGCCTTCATTACCTCGGCATCCGCCCCCTCAGGACGACACCGCCTCCCTCGTTTCCACGGGAACGCTGGTGCCAGAAGCCATCTACCTGCCGCCGGCCGGGCACAGGCTGGTCTCGCATTCCGAATGGAACAGTTTGCAGTCACAGGTCAGAAATGTGTCTTCGAAATCTTTATTTAGAGTTTTAATTAAACACTTTTGTTGTCTTTGAACAGTCTTTAACTCTGTGGCATTGTAGCTAGATGAGCTTCAGGAGGAGGTGACGCAACTTCGGAAGCAAAAAGCAGAGCTGGTGAAAGAACTGGAAGTGCAAAGCACAGAGACACAGAAGCAGGTAGAAATGGATTAAAGCGAATGGCGTGTTCATTCCAGTTTGTCGCTCATCAAAGATGGTCTCTTTTAGTTGTCAGTGCTTCAGTCTCAGGTGCAAACATCTGAGGCTCTTCTTCAGGATCTACAGAAGTCCTTCAGCCAATCACAGAGTGCGGTTCAGAGCAGATTGGTGAGATGTTTGCCAGTAGTCAGATCACACGTTTAAAAGCGTTTATTTTAAAGTCTTTACCCTTCATAGGCCGAATTGTCTCACTCTCAGAAGAGAGTTTGCAACGAACTCTCCAAACTGAAAGGTGAAGAGACAGAAGACGACGAAAGAGAGGAAACTTCAATGCTCCAGGTGCTTATCACTGTGTGTTTTTCTTACAATTTAATTTCGAATGATGCTGTTTGTAATGGTGAATTTTGTAGTTGGTGTGTCTAAATGATGTACTAAATTGGTGTACTAAATGATCTTGTAGCTTAATCACTTTCCTGTATTTAAATGTATCACGTAGCTAAAAGCATTACTGTAGTTAGTGTAACCTTTCTGTAGCAAACTTGATAAACTGGTATTTCAGTAGCGCAATATCACTCCTGCAGCTTTTTTCTGTCGCTTAATAACATTTCTGTAGGACAATCATCTGGATAAAAGTGTCAGTTAAATGCATAATTGTAAAAAAATGTCTCTCCATAGGCCACACACATCGAGGAGAGGCTTCGTATCGAAATCGTCCATTTACAGGAACAGCTGGAGACTCGCACAGAGGAGAGCGGTTCGTCCACTTCCTGTCTAATTGGTCCATTCTTAAGGTTACATATCATAATTTATGTTTTTTTCTCCCTCTTTGTATTTCTATCGTGGCACCAGAGGTCTTAGAAGGTATGTGCTGATTAATATTGTGTTTTAGTAGTTGTTTTGCCATTATTGTGCAAACTGATTTCTGAAATCTCATCCACAGTCAAACTTGCCAGCCTGACGATGGAGACGAACCGCATCCAGCTACAGAAAGAAAAGGTATTCTTATTCATAACTGACAGTGGGTTATCAAAAGAATATTCCCCACAATCCTGTGGCTTTTACAGTTAGTGGTGGAGCTGCAGGAGTGTCGCACTGAGCTGCAGGGACTGCGGGTGGCGCTGTCTCACCTACAAAAGCAGAACAAAACCCAAGCACAGGAAAAGGTACCAACGTGCTGGTGTGTGCTTTTGGTTTTGCACGTGGCTTGTTTCATCTTCCTGTCTGCGTTTCAGGCAGCGTCGCAGCAGCAGTGTTTAGAGCTGCGCAGTCAGGTGATCAGTCTGCGCACACAGTTAGACACCAGTCAAGCTGTGCAGAAGGATTTTGTGCAGCTCTCGCAGTCGCTACAGGTACGGCTCGGATTTACATGACAATTTACATTATTTTTCCATCAAGTCAGAATGTAATTACGTAAGTGGCTACGTCCCAACATATTATTTATACATGTAAATATGTCGCTGAACAATTGACAGGAAATGTGTTTTTGTTTACTTTTAAAAATGAACTTGCAGAACCAAAATTCTTCACTATTCTGTGAACATGGGAAAATTCTACCGATAAATGCTTAAATGTAAATGTATTTAGTTGTGCTCATTACATACATAGTCTTACATACATAACGATGATATAACCCAAAAATGCTATGCTTTCTGTAGCTCAGTCATTATTATTAAGTTATTATTTTTTAATTATAATTATTTTTTTTTAAAGGTCTGTCGTTTGTATCCATTCTTTGTGTTCTTAGGTGAGATTGGAGCAGATTCGTCAAGCAGAATCGTTAAATCAGGTCAAGCTGATTCTTGGAGAAGAAACTGAAGAGGACGTCCATTCTTCTGCTGATGCCACTTGAAAGCACACAAGCACGATGAGCAAAGTGAACTGAGATGGATTTTTCACCAAGAAGGTCAGAGTTGAGGTGGCCTTCACTCGCTCGAAGAACGCGACCAGCAGGTCCAAGAACCCTGAGTTTGTGAGAACATGGGCATCATGACTGCCGATACTTGAAGTACTACTACTGTGTCCATTCTTACTGTGTGATGTTGGTGTCGTTCTTTTAATGCTACCTAAATTAAATCGATTTCCTATTTTTGATAATTGTAGCCAGCAAAATAAGCAAAACTTGGGCATTTGTGTGTACAATTTCTAGCTTTTCTAAGATTTTATTATTTTAAACCTATCCTTCTTTATGGGTAAAAACCTTTACCGTACTAAGAGCGTGCCAAAATAAAAGTTCCGAAATCAAATTTCTATTGTTGCCTGAAAGGATTTTTTTTGTCAAAGTGGAAGAAAATACATTGTTGATTGTTATTATATTTAATTAAAAGTATTGTATATTATAAATTAAAATTAAATAATTCTCATCCAATATGCTTAGTCACTTAATACTGTATTATAATTAATCTTCAATACGTTCTGTTCCATGAATTGAAAAATCTTTGAATAACAAACCAGGTATTTTTTTTAAATACACATCTTTATTTTAAGAATATCCTTTTCATTCGAGTACTGTCCAATACAATATATATATTAAATTAGGTCTTAATACATATACATTAACAAATCCCACTTAAATATTGTGTTTCCCTTTTTTCAGCAAGGTTTTCTGTTGTACACTGATGTTCCTTTTCTATCCTGCTGATGGTCTCATTATAAGTCCTTGTGATGTTCGTCTCCTCATCTCAGTCTCAGTCCCACTTTTTGGACACTAGATTCTCATCTTTCTCTGCAACGAGAAACGGAAGTTAGAGAGGACGGAGAGAACGTTTCAACAGTCCACGTACGCATGCGTCATCAGCACCGCTCCGGTCTTCTATCGCTTTATCTCCAACTAAACGCAACGTATCACGGCTGAAGATACGTGACGTTTACCGCTGACAACACAAGCTCATCTGATCTGATGAACCTCACTGCTAACAGTGCCAAAAGAACCCTTGGTTTATCCACATGTCCACACAAACACCGTCGAGCACGAGGGGTTTAGATACCTGGTTTTGTTACAGGAATATGGAGGGGAGCAGGATTAGGCTGGAATAGGAGAAAAGAGGTTAAAGCAGGGAGAAGAGGAGGAGGAGGAGGAGGAGAAGAAGCAGGGTGAGAACATTTTATAAACGGGGATTAAACAAAGGGATAAGGAAGACTTGGCAATTATTAAAGCGATTATTAAAATGCATAAATAATCTCACATTTGCATTAGGGTATGTATGTTACTTGCTGGGTTTTCGGACTGTTAATTTATCAGAGTCTGTTACTTGTAAATAAGCTTTAGGTGTTCTGACGTGTTATTATCAAGAATTGTTATAGATTTGTACATTAATTGTGGTAATAAACAGTAAATGGTGAATTGCGTGTCTGTTGGTCAAATGGTCACTCACCCTCCAGGTAGTTGCGGGCGACGAACTTCAGCAGCTCGTCCAGGAAGATGACGGGAAGAGAGAGTTTCATCACAACCACCCACTGCTCCACGTTGAGATGGGTTAACTTGAAGATCATCTGTTTTAAAGCAGCCAATCAGCGATTAGGCCTTGAACGAGGGTTTGGGTCTGTTCGTGCAGGATGGCTGAGGGTCTTACGGGCAGAGGGTCCACGTAGATGATCATGAAGTGGAGAGACATGGAGAGGGTCATGGCTCCCACCAACCACAAGTTGCTCCATGGAGGCATACGGATGAGAGACTGGTTCTCAGACAAGCTGTGGGGACACATGTGGACAGTTGGTGGCTCTGTGCGTGTAGAACGTCGGAGATGGGAGACGTGATGGTGTCTGACCTGTTGAGAGCGTTGCACATCTCGATGGTGACCAGCACAGACAGAGCCATGGTCATTGGTGGAGCGGCCTCGAAGACTTCACACTCCACGCCGGCGAAGTCCTCGTTCTCAGCGGTGCACTGCATGAAGTGGGACTGAGAGCACAGGTATGGTGCTGTTACCTTCATGTGGACGTGAGGGGTTTTTCACAGTCGTACGAGGCTCTGGACTCACCAGCTGGTAGAAGGAGACCATGGGACCTTCATCACAGTACAGGAACCACCAGGCGGCAGCAGCCACGGTCGCAGCGCCAACATAACCTGGAATAAGTTATGGTTTATTGTTATGGTGATGTTTGTTTGTTTATTTATTTGCTTGGATTTGTTTTTGCTGTTGTGACGTGAAATTTCCCCGCTGTGGGACTAATAAAGGATTTTTCAATTCAATTCAATTCAATTCAATAAGTTCGGTAAATATTATTGGTACTATGCTAAAATTATGTGCATTTATTTTAATACAGTATTTTACCGTTTAGACTGCAATAATTCAAAATCCTTCCAAATATGTTAAATACATTTTTTTTAATATTTTTTGTATCAAATTTAAATACATTTTTATTACGGTAATTAAAAATACTGTATATGCTCCTCTGACAGAGGGGATTGGCTGATTAAAATCATCTATTGTCAATTGGGCCGTTCACTGTGTTTGTAATTTTGGAATTTGAATTTTAGTTTATTTTTTGTATAGTTTATTGCAAATTAATTAGAAAGTCTGTAATCACACATTGTAAATAGACAGTAAATTTGTATTTAAAAAAATATATAGTTTAGGCTACGTTCATGCATTCAAATATAATCGTATGCTACATTTATGTTGCATTATCTGACATCTTGTGAATGAAAAATTTTATGCAATTTATAACTGATACATAATAAATTGTTACGTCATTGGAACGTATCAAAAGGCTTTTGATAAATACCTCGCCAATTTTATATGGTTGAATTTTTAAAAGTGATCAGTAAAGTGACAGTCTAATTTGAACACACGAACACACATTTAAAATCTACGCTTGATTCATTGTCAGTGTACCTCCGATGGCCAGGTATCTGAAGAACAGCCAGCCGGAGATGAGGGGCTCTTTGGGGGAGCGAGGAGCTTTGCCCATGATGTCCAGATCAGGAGGGTTGAAGCCCAGAGCAGTGGCGGGCAGACCATCAGTCACCAGGTTGACCCAGAGCAGCTGCACTGGGATGAGAGCCTCGGGCAGACCAAGAGCAGCGGTCAGGAAGATGCTTATGATGGAAGAACACAAACAGGTTTAATAATGCTATCGGCTGGAGAGAAGGAGTGTGTGAAGGAGACGGACACCCACCACACGACCTCGCCGACGTTGGAGGAGATGAGGTAGCGGATGAACTGCTTCATATTGTTGTAAATGGCTCTGCCTTCCTCAACAGCTGCCACGATGGAGGAGAAGTTGTCGTCGGCCAGGACCATCTCAGAGGCTGACTTGGCAACAGCGGTGCCAGAGCCCATGGCAATGCCAATCTCGGCTTTCTTCAGGGCTGGGGCATCGTTCACACCATCACCAGTCTGAAAGCATGGAGAGGAATGACGATGATCTTGTCGGAATGGTGCTGATGATACACGTGAGGTCTTTCTCTTACCATGGCAGTGATCTCATCAAAGCCTTGAAGGAACTCCACGATCTTGCTCTTGTGGGACGGCTCGACCCGGGCGTAGCAGCAGGCCTTGCGCACTGCCTCTCTCTGCTGGGCCAGGGGCAGATCATCAAACTCACGGCCAGTGAAGGCGCGGCCCGTCACGTCCTCGTCGTCTCCGAAGATGCCAATGCGACGGCAGATGGCCACGGCGGTTCCCTTGTTGTCACCTGGGAAATAACGCGAAAACGTAAAAGTTACTTCTAAATGTTTTTCAACATTTAAATTCAACTTAATGTAATAACGTGTTTAATATTTAAAAAATATTATTCCAATATATATTGTGCGCTTTGAGACAGTTAAAACTGTGAAAAGCGCCTTCAAAAAAGGCTCATATATTGTTAATTATGCATAATAATACTAGGCACTAAATAATTGTATTATTATTAATGTTGTTGTTGTTGTTAATATTACTACTAATGCTACTACTAATAATAATTGCTATCATCATATTCATCAATTTGTATAACTTGTATCAATTGTTTTTATTTGAACCGCAAGCTGTTTTGCTGTTAACAGCGAAATAAATTGTCACAAAATATTCCAAGAATTTTGGTAAAAATATACTTGGCCAAGAATAATAGAATAAAACCTTTTTTTGGTGCTACAATGTAGTCATGTGGTTGTTTTGTGCTAAAGAAACTGATAAATACAAACAAGACTAATAAACCATATAAGAGCTAGATGTGGGATGTCGAAATATGTGGAATGTTCTGCCCAGATGTGTCAGCTAGAGATGAAACAAACACATCTGGGCAGAGATGATCACAAACCACGTCTGACCTGTGATCATGATGACACGGATGCCAGCAGCTCTGCACAGCTCGATCGAGCCCACCACCTCTTTACGGGGAGGGTCCAACATGCCAACGCAGCCCACAAAGGTGAGGTCAGTCTGTGTGAGAAGTGGAAAACAACCATGAAATATCTCATCCAAAGCATCACATTTTACAGTGATTCTGCTCTTCATGTACCTCATATTCAGCAAACTTGGTGGAGTCTTCCAGGTTCATCTCCTCCTGTCTCAGGGGGCTGTCACGCGTCGCCAGGGCCAAGCAGCGGAGGGTGTCACGCCCGGTGCCCCACTCCTTAATCACAGCCATGATCTTATCCTTGACTGGGCCGGTGAGGGGCACACGGGTGGTGCCGACACGCACATACGCACATCTGTCAATCACGCCCTCGGGAGCGCCCTACGTGACGGGTGAAAACCACAAGGTTTGACTTGGGCGTTATTAGAGGACATTTTAAAGACGGCTCTTGCCTTCACAAACATCTTGTTTCCGACAGGGGCCTTGGAAGCTTTGGCAGGGGAGCAGTAAACGGACATGGACTTCCTGTCACGGGAGAACTCAAGGGTGAAGTCCTTCTTCATCAGCTGTTTCACCACCTGGGAAAGCAGGAGACGGTCAAATCTGCACAATAAACCATCAGGGTACATCGCATTGTTATAGGCGTGGCCTAAAAATCAACTAACCAATGAATCAACAATCTTTAAATATTCTAACCTGAGCTAGAATCAAAACAAGCACGGTAGATTCGGGAACACCAAATTTGCGGAATTGTGCCGAAGAAATATTCTCATTAGAAATATCTAATGTTGTTCACCTATTTGGAAGAATATTACTCATAATTTAGATATAGAACATAAGTGTAAGAAAAAAAGCCACACGTGTCACACGTGGAAGCAAGTAAACACAGCTGAATGTGTCACCGCACAGTTTCATCTACATTAATAGATTCCGTCTTTTACAGGAACAGATCTGACTGAGATCAAATCAAAAGAGTTTGAGACCCTCAAGAACCCGAGTCCTAAAGAAGTAGAGATACGTACGGTGCAGCAGGCATTGGCTCTTTCCACTTTGGACAGGCCACGAACATCAGTGTTGAACACGTTCATCTTCTCCACCAGGCAGCACAGAGCCGTCTCTGTAGCCTCACCAACCTTCTCATAGATGCCTTTAGACTGAGGAGAAACAGATTTATGCTCTGCAGAACAATAATGACCACAAATACTCCAAGACAAGATCTAAACCTCGTTGTAGTCCAGAGAGGAGTCGTTGCACAAGGCGCAGATGGTTGCAAGCTCAACCAGACCATCAAACTGACCACACTTCACCAGACTTCCACCCTTGGTCCTAAAAGCAAGGAAATGGAAATTAAGCCTTTGTATTGATTCAAGAGATGGATCTGCATCTTACACTTCTCCTTCTGGTGTGTATTTGGATCCCGAAATGTCATACTGGTCAAGACTCACAGAGTCTCCGTCCACTTTGTCAATGACAAACATCTACGTAGAGAGAGGACCATAAGCTGTAGGTTTAAAAGAGCTTTCTAATCATTTGTAACGGCTTTAAACTCCTGACAAACCTTTGTGACACACATTTGGTTGGTGGTCAGTGTGCCAGTCTTATCAGAGCAGATGACGGAGGTGCAACCAAGAGTCTCCACGGAGGGAAGAGAGCGAACGATGGCGTTCTTCTTAGCCATACGGCGGGTTCCCAAAGCCAGGCAGGTGGTGATGACAGCGGGCAGACCTGGTCAGAGGAACCTTTAGAGCTTTGGGTTCCAACATTCAGAACCTAGGCTTTACCTTCAGGGATGGCAGCCACAGCAAGAGCCACAGCGATCTTGAAGTAGTAGACGGCGCCACGGAGCCACGAGCCACCATGGACGGGGTCGTTGAAGTGGCCGATGTTGATGAGCCAGACGGCCACACAGATGAGGGAGATGACTTTGGAGAGTTGCTCGCCAAACTCGTCCAGCTTCTGCTGCAGAGGGGTCTTCTCTTGCTCGGTGGCAGCCATCTGGTCACGGATCTTACCGATCTCAGTAGACACACCGGTAGCAACCACCACACCGATGGCCTTGCCAGCAGCAATGTTTGTGCCCTGCCAGAACGAGAGTGAGAGGCTTGTACAGAAGATGGGAAGGAGAGAAGCTCACAGAGAAAAGCATGTTCTTCTTGTCCTGGTTGACGGCCCTGGGGTCTGGAACGGCATCTGTGTGTTTGATGACACTCACAGACTCGCCTGAGAATGAAAGAAGACGCTTGATTTCAAGTTTAGTGTGCACGATCCAGATCATGGTTTGATGTTCCAGGCACTAACCTGTGAGGATGGACTGGTCCACACGCAGGGTTGTGGAGCGGATGGCTGTGATTCTGATGTCAGCTGGGACTTTATCACCAACTGTGTGTGTAAAGGTCACAAACCAAAGAGCGTGTTGAGGTCTTCCATATTGATCTACACAATTCAACTTTGTCGAGGACTTGATGAATAGTTCAACAAGAACCGAAGAATTGATGGCTTGAATAGATTCGAGTAAGTAAACGGAGTTATAGTGATCTAGTAGATCTTTATGCCATAAGTCTTTATGGCAGCTGAACTCGGCAGGAAGTTTGTCACACACGTTTGACTTTCAACAAAGCTGTAAACAAGTTGTCTGAAGAGAAAAGCGAGTGATGAGGAAGGAACAGGTGGAAGAGAGAAAGAAAGGGAGAGAGGACTAGAAGAACAGGTGTTGGGCTGTTTTTATACACAGGCCTTTCTTTGCATGTGCTCTCGGGCCTTTCTGATCCCCATTACTCTATATTCCTTCCCCTGCTGTCACACTCACACACCCTGTAATGGCCTTAAAAGGACACCCTGACTTTCACAAGGTCAGAGGTCACATTGAGTCCGGTTCCCACCACGCACGTGTCTCTCTTCTTGACATCACTGAGGCTCGGCTGTAACTGAACGCTGGAAGGTTTTGTTTACTCCGCATTTCTATTCTCTGACCATCGGGCTATTCTCGTGAGATGGAGGATTACACGCCGGTTCTGTCTGTCCGAATTGTTTCTTCTAGAAAGATCTGGTGGCGCACCTGAAACCTCCACGATGTCTCCGGGCACGATCTCTCTGGCTTTGATTCTCTGCACGCTCTTTCTGTCGGAGCGGTAAACTTTGCCCATCTCTGGCTCGTACTCCTTCAGAGCCTCGATGGCGCTCTCTGCGTTGCGCTCCTGAGAACACAAACGTCCAGATTAGTCGCTATACATCTAACACCATATTTTTGGGGGAAACTTTAGATCTTTACCTGCCACACTCCGACCACGGCATTAGCGATGAGGATGAGAAGGATGACAAAAGGCTCGACGAAGGCGGTGATTGTTTCCTCACCTTCCTCAAACCAGGCCAAGACCTGATGGGCAGAGAAACATCAAGGTGAGTTTGACTTCCAGTGGCTCTCAAGCCAGCTGGAGGATGGAATTGCCTCCGATCCTCCTTGGCCATAGTAGGTTTGGTAGGAAAATGTGTTCCCATCTGCACATGGAGTTCAGGTGGAAGTGCTTAGCTGATCTTC
The DNA here is from genome assembly GCA_028031935.1 of Paedocypris micromegethes. NCBI lineage: Eukaryota > Metazoa > Chordata > Actinopteri > Cypriniformes > Paedocypris > Paedocypris micromegethes. Next base: position 7,358,423 of record CM051506.1, read on the forward strand.
TTCCAGCTATGTGCTCGCATCATTGGATTTATGGCACGTTAGCACCTGCTCTCAGTCTTTCTCTCCTTCACCTTTTCTAGTCTCTCCACCCATCCGTCTTTCATTCCTTCCATTTCTGACCTTTGTGGTTGGATTCAGTTTCTTGGACTGGCTTAGGACCACCTTAAAATAACACTCTTCTTCTCTGTCTTAATCTCTCTCTCTCTCACTCTTTCCCCGTGCATCTCTTCAAACATCTTCCTTGGCCTTCTAAGGTCATAATGGCAGCTGTGATGTCATGGAACCGAACAGAAACAGCAGAACTAATGCTGTCCGCTTCAGGTTTTTTCCAAAGCGCATTAAATGGCATGAGTGTTTGATGTCCGTTCATTATTGGCTGGGAGGAGCGCTCGGATTTCAAGAGCTGTTACATTCGTTTATCTTTGTCTAAGAAAAGATGTCTGCGGTGTCATTTACCGTAACCAGCAGGGCTCCATGTTGCTCCGACACAGATAAACAGCTGAATTATATTCTACCATTATATAGGCAACCCAACGCTGAGGGCTTTCCGTCAGCCGTGATTGACAGGGACGGATGGGAATGTGGGAAATGCGTTCCTGTGCTTCAGATTCGTGTAATAATTCATTGACCTAAAGCCTGCGCATTGATTAGAAGCTTACACCTCGGTGACCTATGACCTGCTGTAAACTTAGAAAGGCTAATTTAAGTTGGAAATTCATGCAATTCTGAGGTAACACTGATTTTTTTTGCGCTACTCAAACTGCGTCGGGACGTTTTACTTACGAAAGAGATGCAGGCGGCCAACAGCAGAATCCTGACCAACAGATCTTCAAACTGCTCGACCACCAGCTCCCAAATACTCTTGCCTACAAACCAGCGCAAGGACAAACTTTGAACTGTCAGTTTATAATTCAATGTGTGAAATTTTAAATGCCACGTACACAATCACACAGTGAAATGATTATTACTATTCCTGCTTAAAAATATAAATACAGTAGTAAAATAATTGTAAAAAAAAAAGTTAAATATGAGCAGACTAAAATTGTAATATGGAAAGCAATATTTGTGTTTAAACAAATTGTCATGTACTGTATCATAATTATCAACATCTTTTAATGTTACTTGTTTTGTTATAAGTAAAAACGCAATATGAGTATTAACAAGTTACAATAAGTAACTTGAGTATGAATCACAAGTGCTTTAAAAGACATTTAGTAATTCTGAAGTGTAAAGAACCAATAACGTACCCTCTTCCGCAGGCAGCTCTGTGATTGGCCGGTTCAGCCCAGGAGGCGAGATCAAGGGACAGAAACACAACAATTAGAAAGCGTATTGATTTGTCACTCAGTCCTGTCGTCTCCATCAGCGCGACACATTAACTCTACCAGCCTCGAGTGTTTTACAGCCTTATTAACATTATTAAATGACGATCTTAACTCATCACTGAAATGAATTGATCACTCAGTCGTTTCTTTGCAAGTTTGATCAGGATAAAAGTGCCTCTGTTTCCTGCCTGATCTTCACAACTTAAACGCTGACATGCTTAAACTACGTTTCTTGTGAACTGTGTACAAGCGTTAATTACAGTAATCTAACGTCACCTACAGTTGAGGTTTCGACATATTTCTCGTTTCTATTCTTCCACGTTTTCGCAATTCAGTCCTACATTAATGCTTCTGCCCTGTGTTTTATTTCATGCGCGAATCTGGTTATCCACACGTTCTCACCATTGAATCCATACTTGGCTTGGCTTCTCTTGACCTGGTCTGGAGAAAGGCCCGTGGCCTCGCTTACGCCGAAGTTGGCCAGGCATTCTGCTGTCTCTTTAGTGTGTGCGTTCTCCATCCTGTCTGCTCAAAGGGGAGACTTAAAAAAAAAAAAAACAACAAAAATAAATAAGTTCCCACTCACAGACAAACCTACAGAAAAAAAAAACAGAAGAACTTCTGAAGTACGCACCGACACTTGTTAAAAGTGTGACGGGGACGAAACTGATGGCCCCTCGATTCTCTCTCCCCCTTTCGTTCTTTCTCTCCTCTCCTCCCTCTGGAGCGCAAGGCTGACAGAAAGTGCAAACTTCCAACCATCTCCGTAGAGTTTTATAAAGACAGCTGGCAGATTCCGCCGCATGTCACACCCTGAGGAAGCCCCTAATTGGCTGAGAAGAGACAAATATGGAGGGGCTGGGCCTGGCCTTGGACAGGGAGACGAGGGGGAGTGATTGGACCAATTGAGCAACAACTGCAGCGGGGGGCGAGTAGCCTTGAGAGCAAGATTGAAATTGGGGTCTGTTTTGGGAACATGCGCCGACAGGAGCTGGGTGGGTTGGAATAGGGAACTGTGGGTCAGATGGACCGATAGTTCAAATAGTTTGACAAGCTGATACTCGAGAAGAGATGACCAAGACAATTTACGCACAGGCGCGTAAATGTGAAGTGTATGGCGAGCGTTGGTGATTGACGCCGACCTGTGGTGGAGAGAGTACCTGAAAACCATACTTGAGTAAAAGTATGAATACCTTACTGAAATAATTACTTCATTTCAAATCATAAGTCACCAATTCCATGACCAGCTTAAATATTTTGCTCATACTGAATTTAGGCTAAAACAAACAACAAGAAATGTGAAAAACAAGAAAATGAAATTTAACACCTCAATGTTTCAAAATGGCGGAGCAAAATAGATTAGAAAAAGAACTCAAAGTCACAACTCAAAAGTGCAACCGCTAATTCACATTCACGTGATTAAACTCATTAATAGCATCCAGTACCTTCAGCATCCTGCAGATGGAGATATCACCTCGTCCGACCAAGAAATTAACCACGATAGGAAAAGATGCCAACCTGTAGCGTACAATCACAATGTAAAAACTGACAGTTGGACAGAGTCCATTAAAATGTAGTGGTAGAATTAAAGGCAAAAGTAGAGAGTAAAAGTTGGGTAAAAGAACAAAGTAGCCATAGAAGTCCAAGTTTACCACTCATTCAGTAAACCACCTACTGTACCCCATTGATGCCGACTGTATCAAATGCAGTGGAGCAAAGAGTACAGACACTTAATAAAAAAAAAAGTAAAAAGAGTAAACGTTGCTTATATTTTTGATACAAGAACAAAGTAGTATACTTGAGTAACAAAGTCCATTTACTCCCCAAGTTCACCACCCATTTAGTACCCTAGTACTTTTCACCACTGATGCAGAGATTTGGAAAATAAGGAATTGGGGAAAAGCACATCATGTCCTTCAGACCTAATAAATGCTTAAAAAGAGGAGGATTAGTTTTCACCAAGAGGCTGGAGAAGATAGTCGGGCTTGGGTGAAGTCATGCCCATCTTGGGTCAAACTCTTTTCAGGCGAAAAATGTAAAAAATGCAGAAGCTAAAACGATGCCCGTGCCCAAGATAACCATCTTTAAATAAAACGACTCTCACTTGATTAATCAAATGCATTTTACCGTTTCAACTTGTGATTTATTATATAATGCACATCGAATGAGAGAGTGATCAATTTTGTCCTGGAAAAAATCAAACCTGGAACATTTTCGCAGGCTGCTAAATGCGTCCATAGGTTTTCTGGTTCTTGTGTAACTGTAGATTGAGCAGCAGTTGTGTGTGTCTTTTATAAATAGAAATGAGTGACATGAAGCAGCAGGAGCACAACACAATTGTTGAATTTTTGTGTTTATTTCAGGGCTGGTGGAAGAGAGTGACCCCTGAAGACACGTCCAGCGCCCGGCCTGCAAACACATGTACATCACGGTACGACTGCATCGCGCTTACTACTCCTTTTCTCCTGTGGTTTTATTTGTTTCAACACAAGGTTTTAACTTCACAATTTACTCAAATTGGACTTTTTCACCTTTTGACCTCTTGCCCCAATACTGACCCTGACCCTTCCAGAAGGCCGGTGTCATGGCACACACTCTCCTGTCTTCATGAGTTGATTTTTTTTTTTTTTTTTTTTTTTTTTTTTTTTTTTTTTTTTCAAAAATACCATGAATAATTTATTATTATGAATAACTCTTGGTTTGCCTTTCCCATCATTCCTCAACACTAGCTGTTCTTATATTTATATATTGGAATATTAAATATTTCATTGGTGGTTTAATTTGTAAGGCAAGTGAATAAGTATCTAGTCTTTGTAGATTAATTTGGTGGCTAATCTTGACTCCTTCTTCTGAAATGTTATTATTTTATTTTACTGGTCATGAATCTGGACGGATGTGATTCTGCTCTAGTTTTCTCACTAGGCCTCCAGACGTGAAACTCGATCTCACTTGCTTCGGACTCTGTGTTCTGAGTTAAATGTCAGTATTTTTCACACCTTACTAATGTGAGGTCAATTTGGTTATCTCGTCCTTATTAAATTATCACTATTATAACCTTATACATTTCAATCCCACAGTCTAATATACAAATATGCGTTATACTGTATGTATAATTTAAATTTATATTAGGTAAACTAAAAGACATACATTTAATTGAAATAAAATATTTTAAAATATAGACTTTTTTATATCATATTATAGAAAACATACTATATATTACACAACATACAATATTATGCAATAATATAAACAGATTAATTATATGTAATATATAATGTACTTGTATATAATGTGGAAAATACCTATCTATCTAAAATGATAATAGGAATAAAACTAATTATATTATTATATGCTTTAATATGGATTATGCTTTTATTGGGAATATTTTAATTTTGTATTATCTAGTTGGTGTATCTGTATCTCTCTTTATCCATCCATCTTCTAAATGTAATTTTTTTCTATACAGTTTTTTTTTACATTTTTAATGATAAAGGAGGACATGACGTTGGCTGGGGTCAGTGGAAGATGCTCAGGATAGAATGAGTTGGAAAAGGATGATTCGATGTGGCGACCCCTGACAAACGAAAAGCCGAAGTAGATTGCATTTTTAATTCTACATACAAAATCTAATTAAAATTAAATTTACAATTCTTTTTTTTTCTTTAATCGGGCAGTGAATGCTCTGCAGCGCTGAGATGAATGGATCAGGACTGAGGAATTACACACAAGCATCAAGTCAGTGGCGGATCGTTTATGAAACGCTTCACGCTGTATATTTATGCTTCCGTTACTCTGATGGATTATGTGTAACCGCTTTTTTAGCTCTGCACTTGGCCCGCGCCTCATTCATAGACTCTGCTGTTGACAGGAAGGAGGATCAAGCGAAAGAGAAGATGGAGGCTGGAAAGCCAAGAAGCAGCGAAGAGAGGGTTAAATATATACGTCGTGCGGAGAGAGAACAGAATGGAGACAGTGAAGCCAACATAAGTCGCTTTCTCCGACCTTACACACGTGTACAGTATGTCGCCTACATGTGTGTGTTTGGGACAAACAAGTGTGTGACAGGTGCGGGACAGGAATGGTGTGAAACTCTCAACACTGTCCCTATTCCTGGTTATTTGAATCGTGTGGCTCCAAAGTACAAACCTGTAATCCAGTCTTTAATGACTAACGCTCTACATACTTACACAAAACACACTTTAAACTATTTTTCACACTTTTTAAAACAGGAAAGCGGCTTTATTGATTGAAGAGTGTGAGTCTGTGGAAGCAACAGCTAGAATTTCTCAGTTTTCCACACCGTGAGATAAAAATGATCATGTGTGTAAAATATTTCAAACACAGAGGAGGAAACAGCGTAAAGCCAAATTAATTTAGGTTTGTTTTTTTATTTTAACAAAATAACATTCTGGATTGAGAGAAGATGCATTTTATTATTTATTAGAATAGAAAATTATGATTTTTCTATCATTCTCAATTCAGGAAGAAACCTTTTTGACATTTAAGATCTTCCTTTTCAATTCAATTGTATTGCACATTATAATTGTTCATGTGGAAACCAGATACAGCAGAAGTGAAATACTGTTGTTGTTATTTGAATTTGACATTATTGACATATTTAGTCATTATTTATGCGTGACATTTTTTGAACCACTTTACGCTTTCCGGGCTTTTCCATGTGAGATCAAGGAAAGTTGTATGTAGAAGCTTCACGGAAATATCCTGCATGTGGAACTGTAGAACCTGTGGAACAAGAAGACTTCACCGAAACAAATCAGAAATCACAGCTGAGAGGGTAAAAAACAATTAGGTTACGGTTAAAGAACATTTCTGTGAACACTTCTTACAGCGTCTAATTATAGTGAGGGTTGTCCTTGGGTATTCTGGAAAAAGGACAGGCCAGAGGATATCCCAAAGAAAGCTCCCGTGGTCCCAACACCCTCACTCGCTCTGGTTCTCGCTTTCTGCCCCTCAGGCTATATTTAGCTGGGCTTTAGGGGTGTTGACCTCTTGCTCCGCTGCAGCTCTGGCCTTACAAGGCCCAGCCACAAGAACGGTTGCTTAGCAACACACTGTGTTTTCATATAAGCGAACGGGTTCATCGATCAAGCCCAGTACCGACTTGTTGCAGGAACTCGAAAAAGCAAAAGTGGCTGATTTGTCATTATTTTTTATCTTCCTTATCAATTATCAATTGTTCTGACCATCTAAAAATTATGAGAGCCAATCCAACAAATCAAATCCAACTCTGCCCTTGATCGGGTTTCTGTGTGATGATTCTTCTGCTTTTCTGAAATTTCTCGACACTTTGCTAAACGGAACCTTTGTTAGCTGCATGTGTTTGTGGATGTTGGTTGCATAATCAAAATCAGAGATTGCAAACTTTCCACGGTGCGTCTTTCTGTGCGCTTTTGCATGTTCGAATGTGTTGCGGGTTTCCAGAAACATGTTAGAAAGAATTTGAGTCTCTAATTTGGCCACAAGTGTGTGTGAATGTATATGTCCATTTGTTCCTCTCTGTGATTGGCTGACCACCCAATTCAGGGTGTGTGCAAGCCGGCTCCTCCCCCCGACCAAGAAATGAAAAGGCTGCTGTTCTAGTTTGTAGCTTGTAGTTTTATTTTATAATTGACAACATTTTTCGTTACCTTTTATTTAATTGATTAACAGTAAGGACAGAGCAGGACAAAACAAAGACATGTGTTTCCTGGATGGTTTTGCTGAGACACTGTCTCTTCAGGGGAAAGGCATGCTGTGATTGGCATGCTTGGATCCAGAAGGCTCCTTGTCATCTCAGGGTCACAGATTTAACTTGAGCTGGAGACGTAACGTGAGACAGAACGAGCCGAAACCCTGTGTTTCCACGTGGCAGCCTCACAATTGTCCCGTCACTCACGATGATCCACGTGACCACTTGAATGTAACTGACTGGTAATTGGCGTGCTTGAATTAAGTACAACTGATGGATAAAAGTTAATTAAAAAAGTTTTGATCAGTGAAATATGGCATGAGCAGCAAAGAAGGAAAAACATTGTGTTCCTTTATTTGTCTGTGCAAGGTGTTTGGCCACATGAAATTTAATATCTGAAATATCCCAGTCATTGAAGATGTTGCGAGTTGTGTAATTCCAATGCAGGTCATTAAAAACTATATGTGTGAGGGACACTGTGTTCCAGTTAATCGACTTCGAGGTTTGTTTGGATCAGGTTTTTTTTTTTTTTTAATTCTTTTTTTTTTGTTTGGATCAGGTTTCGTTTGGAAAGATGAAAAAGATGACGTCACTTTATTCCGTACTCGCGTCAGTTACAAGAGCAGAGTAATCTTTTTCACAGGCGGGGTTTGCTGACCCCTGCTGGGTGTTCTTGGAATTACACATTTATGTTCCCGTGTTTTTGGACTATATCACAAAAATCAAACAACATCAAATATTTTTTAATAAATAACACATTTTATTTGAAGTATGAAACGAGAAAATGTAGCAACACCGAAGAGAAGAAAAATAAAGTACAATTATTTGACTGATATCAAATATCTTTCTATGTATCAGCAACTGTTTTGTAAACAGAAAGTAGAAACTTCGATTTCTAAAATGTTTATGTTATTAAAACAAGTATTTGATGATGATTAAAAAAAATGAAAACATTTTATTACTATCAGTTTTAAGCTTGATTTAATCCACCTCCTCGATGGTGGGCCCCTGGGAACCGGCTCCTGAAGCAGCACGTGCTTGTGGTCCACAGCCTCCAGCAGGCATCCCTCCCTGGTAGAGTTTAGTGACGATAGGATTGCAGATCTTCTCCAGCTCTTTCAGCTGGTGTTCGTACTCTTCTTTGTCAGCCAGTTGGTTGTTCTCCAGCCAGGCGATGGACTCGTTGCATTTGTCAAGGACTTTCTTCTTGTCCTCCTCACTGATCTTCCCTTTCAGGTTCTCGTCCTCCACACTGGTCTTCATGTTGAAGCAAAACGACTCTAGAGAGTTCTTGGCGCTGATTCTCTCTCTCTGGAGGTCGTCTTCTGCTTTGTACTGGTCTGCTTCCTGCACCATCCTCTCGATGTCCTCTTTACTCAGTCTGCCCTTGTCATTGGTGATGGTGATCTTGTTCTCCTTGCCCGTGCTCTTGTCCGCCGCAGACACGTTTAGGATGCCGTTGGCGTCGATGTCAAATGTCACTTCGATCTGTGGGACGCCGCGTGGGGCAGGTGGGATGCCCACCAGCTCAAACTTGCCCAGCAGGTTGTTGTCTTTGGTCATGGCTCTCTCTCCCTCGTACACCTGGATCAGGACGCCGGGCTGGTTGTCGGAGTAGGTGGTGAAGGTCTGTGTCTGTTTGGTGGGGATGGTGGTGTTGCGTTTGATGAGAGCCGTCATCACTCCACCCGCCGTCTCAATCCCGAGAGACAGTGGAGCCACGTCCAGCAGCAACAGGTCCTGGACATTTCCAGAGGTGTCGCCCGTGAGAATGGCTGCCTGGACAGCGGCGCCGTAAGCCACGGCCTCGTCCGGGTTGATGCTCTTGTTCAGTTCCCTGCCGTTGAAGAAATCCTGCAGAAGTTTCTGGATCTTCGGGATTCGTGTAGATCCGCCGACCAGTACGATCTCGTGAATCTGAGCTTTGTCCATCTTGGCGTCTCTCAGGGCCTTCTCCACCGGGTCTAAGGTTCCCCTGAAGAGGTCGGAGCAAAGCTCCTCGAATCGAGCTCTGGTGATGGACGTGTAGAAGTCGGTGCCTTCGTACAGGGAGTCGATCTCGATGCTGGCCTGAGAGCTGGAGGACAGGGTTCTCTTGGCTCTCTCGCAGGCCGTTCTCAGCCTCCTCAGCGCCCTCTTGTTCTGACTGATGTCCTTCTTGTGTTTCCTCTTAAACTCTTCCACAAAGTGATTCACCATGCGGTTGTCGAAGTCTTCTCCACCCAGGTGAGTGTCTCCGGCTGTGGCTTTCACCTCAAAGATGCCGTCTTCAATGGTCAGGATGGACACGTCGAACGTGCCGCCGCCCAGGTCAAAGATCAGGACGTTGCGCTCGGATGATTTGCCTTTGTCCAGTCCGTAGGCGATGGCTGCGGCCGTGGGTTCGTTGATGATTCTCAGCACGTTCAGTCCCGCGATCACTCCTGCGTCTTTCGTGGCTTGTCTCTGGGAGTCGTTGAAATACGCGGGGACCGTGATCACGGCGTTTGTCACTTTCTGCCCCAGATAAGCTTCTGCGATCTCCTTCATCTTCACCAGGACCATAGACGAGATCTCTTCAGGATAAAAGGTCTTGTTCTCTCCCTTGTGCTCAACTTGAACCTTTGGCTTTCCGCTTTCGTTGACCACTTGGAAGGACCAGTGCTTCATGTCAGACTGCACAACCGGATCGTCAAACTTCCTGCCAATCAGCCTCTTGGCGTCGAACACGGTGTTGCTGGGATTCATGGCCACCTGGTTCTTGGCAGCGTCACCGATGAGTCTTTCAGTGTCGGTGAAGGCCACGTAACTGGGCGTTGTTCGGTTTCCCTGGTCGTTGGCGATGATCTCCACTTTCCCATGCTGGAAGACCCCCACGCAGGAATAGGTGGTGCCCAGGTCAATCCCAACAGCAACTCCTTTTGCAGATGACATGTTTGAATTTCCTGACAAAAACCTGTATTAAACAAAGAAAAAGAAACTAGTTAATCTCCTGATTGACAACACACACATACACAGTTTGTTTATATGTAATGATAATAGCCCCACAAACTGGAAGGTATTTAAAGAACATTGTCAAAATCATTAAGATCTTTATTATGCCATAGTGACATTTAACTCGAGCTATTTTACAAATTTGCCACTTCTTTCCACCACTGTTCTGTAGACGCAAAATGTCAAACCAAGTACGTACTGAATTATTTAATGTAAATAATCTCTAAACTATATTAACCTCCATGCCAAAGATTCGTATATATCATGACACATAAAACATAGTTGAGTCTAAAGCAGGAAACTTACCTCGAGTCGTGAGAATTGGATTTTTCTTGTCAGTTGTGCCGGTATTTTCACTGACTTCCGATCAGCGCGAGAGAAGTCGATCAGCTGTAGTGGTGGTTCTTCTTCGTTCGTGTCTGTATATAAAACTCTCCGCGCGGATATTCTTGAAGTTTCTCGAAAGCTCTATCGGTTCCGACCAATCAGAAGCATAGCTCGAACGATACGCCACACCCACAGCCATGCGTCATTGGCCGCGCCATTCTAGCTGTTTCCGTTCTGAACCGTCCTTTTTTCTGGCGTTTTCTAGAACTTGTGTAATACATTCTCCAGCAATTTCTGCGTTTCAAGCGCTTTAGTTTTTTTCTATAAGGTTTCCCGTTTCACATATGTTCCCATTGAAATGGCATTTCTATAGTAATCCTGTAACGATTTTGACCTGTTCTACTGTACTGGAAAAGCTGTACTTTAAGCTTCATTTCTGACAGTAGTGACAAAAAAGTATAAACGCCAAAAAATAAAGAATTTAATAATACCATCCCAACTTACATTGTGCAGTGAAAACGTATTTCTTTTCAGAGCCTGTTTGTTCTACCTTCGTTTATTGAAATAAAATAGAGATGTGAAATATTATTAATTACGCCACTAGATCATTTTACTTTACAGTCATTTGGCAGACGCTTTTATTCAAAGCGACTTACAAAAAGAGGAGCAAGTGAAGCAATTTGTCTAGAATAGGCTACAGTAGATGTCTACACAGGCTATATAAAGAAACTTAATTTTATAAATTTTTATGCTTCGATATTCTTAGGACTGTTTAAAGTTCACTGTATTTGACGTTTTCGTTGTCTGAAAAAGTTATCTTCATGAAAAAAATAATCGAAGTAAAACTAGAGAGCCGTTTACTTCTTTCAAATCTTAGTCTTTCCAACAGATGTCGCTATTCTACAAAGCTTAGAATTGGTTTTATCTGTGTCCCTCATTTCGGTGAAACAAGGATTTCACAGCTATTTAACATCTTTGTAATGTTAACTTAGTAAACATGTTCGTGCACATGAAATCTGTTAATGCTTGTAGAATGTTTTTTTTTTTTTTGTTTAAACACGTACTGTTAAATATAAAATGCAGCACAATTGGCCTTTATAGATTCAAGTAAATCTGCACATCAACCATACTAAAAAATGATCAATTTAAATAAATTAATAAAAGTAGATTTAGAGCAAGATAAAAAAATATCATCAGAATTAGTCAGACGTTATTATTAAAAACCTTGTGTTATTAATCATGATAACCACTTGTGGAAAACGAAAAACTTCATTTTGTTTTTTTTAACTTGTTTACATAATTTGTTTGTAACTCAAACCAGATGTAATGTTATCCATTTAAATCACACATCTAATTGGTAATTTTTACCTTGCTTTTTTAAGAGAATTTATAAGCAATCATTTAAAAAACTTAACATAAAACAAATCACACGTTTGTTTCAATTTCGGGTTTTTTTTTTAATTGACAACAGTTTTCAAACCAAAGACATTTCCAGGAAAATTTTGTTTTTATTTCAAAACAAAGCATGTTCACAAAATTTTTAACGCTGTGTGAAATTGCTGAAATTGTTTAAATACGTTGTGTCAAAACAGACAAAAATCAGCTAAACCATTAATGATCAAGAGACAATAACAAATACAGAAAGCCTTGAGGAACCGTTAAAACGTTCGGTTCAAATAAATACTTTTTCATTGGTCTTTGAAACAATCCAGAACATTCAAATGATTTAGTCCCATAGCTTGTTCGTTTTCTTCTAATCCACCTCCTCGATGGTGGGCCCCTGGGAACCGGCTCCTGAAGCAGCACGTGCTTGTGGTCCACAGCCTCCAGCAGGCATCCCTCCCTGGTAGAGTTTAGTGACGATAGGATTGCAGATCTTCTCCAGCTCTTTCAGCTGGTGTTCGTACTCTTCTTTGTCAGCCAGTTGGTTGTTCTCCAGCCAGGCGATGGACTCGTTGCATTTGTCAAGGACTTTCTTCTTGTCCTCCTCACTGATCTTCCCTTTCAGGTTCTCGTCCTCCACACTGGTCTTCATGTTGAAGCAAAACGACTCTAGAGAGTTCTTGGCGCTGATTCTCTCTCTCTGGAGGTCGTCTTCTGCTTTGTACTGGTCTGCTTCCTGCACCATCCTCTCGATGTCCTCTTTACTCAGTCTGCCCTTGTCATTGGTGATGGTGATCTTGTTCTCCTTGCCCGTGCTCTTGTCCGCCGCAGACACGTTTAGGATGCCGTTGGCGTCGATGTCAAATGTCACTTCGATCTGTGGGACGCCGCGTGGGGCAGGTGGGATGCCCACCAGCTCAAACTTGCCCAGCAGGTTGTTGTCTTTGGTCATGGCTCTCTCTCCCTCGTACACCTGGATCAGGACGCCGGGCTGGTTGTCGGAGTAGGTGGTGAAGGTCTGTGTCTGTTTGGTGGGGATGGTGGTGTTGCGTTTGATGAGAGCCGTCATCACTCCACCCGCCGTCTCAATCCCGAGAGACAGTGGAGCCACGTCCAGCAGCAACAGGTCCTGGACATTTCCAGAGGTGTCGCCCGTGAGAATGGCTGCCTGGACAGCGGCGCCGTAAGCCACGGCCTCGTCCGGGTTATGCTCTTGTTCAGTTCCCTGCCGTTGAAGAAATCCTGCAGAAGTTTCTGGATCTTCGGGATTCGTGTAGATCCGCCGACCAGTACGATCTCGTGAATCTGAGCTTTGTCCATCTTGGCGTCTCTCAGGGCCTTCTCCACCGGGTCTAAGGTTCCCCTGAAGAGGTCGGAGCAAAGCTCCTCGAATCGAGCTCTGGTGATGGACGTGTAGAAGTCGGTGCCTTCGTACAGGGAGTCGATCTCGATGCTGGCCTGAGAGCTGGAGGACAGGGTTCTCTTGGCTCTCTCGCAGGCCGTTCTCAGCCTCCTCAGCGCCCTCTTGTTCTGACTGATGTCCTTCTTGTGTTTCCTCTTAAACTCTTCCACAAAGTGATTCACCATGCGGTTGTCGAAGTCTTCTCCACCCAGGTGAGTGTCTCCGGCTGTGGCTTTCACCTCAAAGATGCCGTCTTCAATGGTCAGGATGGACACGTCGAACGTGCCGCCGCCCAGGTCAAAGATCAGGACGTTGCGCTCGGATGATTTGCCTTTGTCCAGTCCGTAGGCGATGGCTGCGGCCGTGGGTTCGTTGATGATTCTCAGCACGTTCAGTCCCGCGATCACTCCTGCGTCTTTCGTGGCTTGTCTCTGGGAGTCGTTGAAATACGCGGGGACCGTGATCACGGCGTTTGTCACTTTCTGCCCCAGATAAGCTTCTGCGATCTCCTTCATCTTCACCAGGACCATAGACGAGATCTCTTCAGGATAAAAGGTCTTGTTCTCTCCCTTGTGCTCAACTTGAACTTTTGGCTTTCCGCTTTCGTTGACCACTTGGAAGGACCAGTGCTTCATGTCAGACTGCACAACCGGATCGTCAAACTTCCTGCCAATCAGCCTCTTGGCGTCGAACACGGTGTTGCTGGGATTCATGGCCACCTGGTTCTTGGCAGCGTCACCGATGAGTCTTTCAGTGTCGGTGAAGGCCACGTAACTGGGCGTTGTTCGGTTTCCCTGGTCGTTGGCGATGATCTCCACTTTCCCATGCTGGAAGACCCCCACGCAGGAATAGGTGGTGCCCAGGTCAATCCCAACAGCAACTCCTTTTGCAGATGACATGTTTGAATTTGCTGTTGAAGAACCAAAACAAAAAGGATGAGAAAACATAATATAATGTCAACTCAGTCACTGAGATTTAAAAATTTCTCTTCCTTCACTGTTTTTAGTTCATCTGGTTTACAGAGGAGCACAATTTGGTTTCCTTGGAAACCAATTAACTTGTATATAAGTTAATACATTTCATATGTAAACAAATCGACAAATATAACTGGTGTCCTGGAGAAATACAACTACCTCTTCTCCATATAAATAAATAATTCCCCAATAGTAATACCAACAGTTATCAGACTACGATATATTTACGAATAAAAAATAATTGTACTTCGGATAATTTAATAAATTGTTACGAAATATAAAAGGCACTTACTGATATTATTTCGCAGATTCTTCAAAATCCTTCTTCAAAAAGTTATTTTTTGGTGCGAGTTTCGATCGAGTCCTCGTCCGTTGTCAGTCTCGTTCTGCGCTAGTGTCTCGCTTTATATACACCAGGGCGCGCTCTCGTTCCAAACCCACACGCTTCTAGAAGCGTCCAGCACACCCGACCAATCAGAGCACAGCACGAGGAAGCGTTACGTCAGCAGTAACTGAATGGAATCTTCTGGAGAATTCCTGAACACAACACATTCCTGAACGCACAGCTAATCTAAAAGAGACCGGGTAGAGAAAGAAATACAAAGCGATGAGTTTAATCTCATTTTTGTGTTCTACATTAAATATTCAGAATTAAATTCGAACATGTTAGTTTCGTTTTTCAGAGATCCATATACGGTCCAAAATATGAACGTGTTACACATGTGTATTTGTACGCTTTTATAAATTGTTTATAAGTTAAAGGACAAACACCAATCAAGTGACCACATATTTTCCCGTCATACATTTTTGTATAATGTAATAACGTATTTTACCATTATCTGAACATACGAAGATGTGTGAACACTAGAACACGCTTAATGCTTTTAAATAATTTTTTTTTGAAATTTAATTTATAAATAAGTATAAGTACTAAAATCTTAGGTATCTTTTAAATCAGCTTTTAATAATTTTTAAAACTACATTTAAAAACCTTGAGTTCCAAATATTTACTTATTATTTATATATATTTTTAATATAATATTACTTATATTAACTTCTTATTGAATGAATTCCGAAGAGCCACTCTTGAGGTACTCATTTCCACTAGAGGTCGCTTCAGTTCTACCCAATATGCTAAAATAGTATTTGTATGCATTTTGTGCTTTTTATGTTTAATACATGGATATCTTTTATATAGATCACTTGTTGAATGTTTTTTTCCGGTAGTTTGGGATGAACTTGCTTCAAACCAGTTTTAGCCATGATTAATTTGATCTTGTACTTTACTTTACAGTCATTTGGCAGATGCTTTTATCCAAATGTCTTGTACTTAGTACGTACTTCAAATCAGACAGAACTAATGTTAAATTGCTTTAATTTTATAACTAGTTGCTTACCTAGTAATAGCTTGTCATTATTATTACCTGTAGTTTAACTGTCGGCATATTCAATACCGGTAGTTTTACTGCTGAATTATTGTAGTGACCCATTACACGATTTGTAACTTTTATCTTTTAACTTTTAGAAAAGTACTTTTCTGAATATGTAGTATTTTGACGCAACTTGGTTTGAGATCTTCCAGTATCCAGTTTCTGCCAACAATAATCTGGTGACTTGTATTTTGTAAAATACACCATACTGTATGTGTGAGTGTGAATGTGTGACTGTGTATTCCACTATCTGATTGGTTGGCCATCAATCCGGGGTGTGTCGTGCCTTCAGATCCAATGTTTTAGAGATTAGCTTCCTGCAACGCAGAAATGGCTGAATAAATGGTTTTTGATTAAATTCTTAACTCAATTTAAGTGTCTATGTGTTTTAATTAGTTCTAAGAATTTACACAATCACGTTTTATGTGTTCCCCTGTTTAAGTTGAAACAAGGAAAAATGTAAAAAATAAAGTCAAATAAAAAACACTTATTATGTGAAGATTTATTTTTAGTGATGTGTGAGAACCATTTACAGCTGCTCGGCAAAACTGTGAGAAACGTGATTGTTTTCCCTCTCCTGGCCTTGTGATAGTGAAGAAAAGTAAAACATTCCCTTAAATCTGAGAAATGCCACAGTAATGAACATCTCAGTCCGCAATTCTGTGTGTTCACTCATCTGCTGAGAATGGAGCAGAAGGTGGTTGTCATCACAGGATGCTCTTCAGGGATCGGCCTCAGCCTCGCTGTGCACCTCGCATCAAACCCATCCAAAATCTACAAAGGTATGTAGGTGTATTCCTGAAACATGGATTAGAAATAATCGTAACATACTCACACGCTCCTTTCCACCAGTCTATGCAACTATGCGGAACATGGATAAGAAAAAGCGCCTGCTGGAGAGTGTGAGTGGACTTCACAAAGACACCATGACCATGCTGCAGATGGACGTGACGGACCAGGAGTCGATCCTTGAGGCAAAAAGAAACATTACAGAGGGCAGAGTCGATATTCTAGGTAGGACTGTGGAGTTTAGAGACACGTTTAACCCTCCTATTATGTTAAGGTCAAATCGACCTGTTTTCAAAATTTTATAAAATATTATAAAAATACTTAGTTTGTGCATACTTATATGCATATTTAAAAGCCCCTGGTCAAAGTGACCCACATACATTATTGATTTTCCTGGGAAACAAACATAACAGGAGCGTTAAATATACTACTACGTATGTTGTTTACTTTGCAGAGTGCTAAACATCTGATGTCTGTCTTGTAGTTTGTAACGCAGGTGTTGGTCTGATGGGACCTTTAGAAGCCCAATCTGTAGACACCATCCGCTCCATCCTGGATGTTAATCTGCTGGGCACCATTCGCACCATACAGACCTTCTTACCTGGCATGAAGGGAAGGAGACAGGGAAGGATCCTTGTGACCGGAAGCATGGGAGGATTACAGGGTGAGAGACCGGAAAATACAAAAAAAATAAAAGGTGGAAATTATGAACGCAGACACACGTGTAAATTATTATAAACTCACACACATTAACATTTACACTGTGACAATTTTCTCAAAAAAATATTCTGTTTATTGCAGGCTTGCCATTCAACGAGGCGTACTGTGCCAGCAAGTTTGCAGTAGAGGGCGCTGTTGAGAGTCTGGCCATTCTGCTTCTGCACTTCAACATACAGTACGTTTGGGAAACACTTTAAACACACATTATAATTCACTATGTACTAAGGCAACACCAGGTCGTGTACTAAACCAAAGTCGTTGTTGCAGTGTGAGTCTTATTGAGTGTGGACCGGTCAACACAGACTTCTTGATGAATCTGAAGAAGACGGAGCCCGGGGACGAGGCTGTGGCAGTGGACGCTCACACACAAAGCCTGTACGAGCAGTATCTCCAACACTGTCAGTCTGTCTTCCAGAACGCAGCTCAGGACACGGAGGAGATCATCCAGGTGCTTACATTCAATTGCATTCAAATTTCACCTTTTTTTTTTTTAACAGACCCTGCATTTTTTGCTTTCACTTATTAGGCTTTTTTAGAAAATCTAATCATTTTTATAGAAACATTACATTTGTAAAAATATCATGTTTTCTGCATTATTGTAAATTTTGTACACATATTTCCGTTAAAATATTTTTCGGGCTGGTGTATGTTCCAAATCAGGAGTTAACAGGGGCCAACAATGACCCCGAGCTCTACTCTGAGCAACTCTTGTCTGTGCATTCTTTCAAAATCAGACTCATTACTTTAAAGCGAGGCGAGGCTTTTACTAGTGTTTCTTGATGTTTATCATTTACCCAAAATGACAATCTAAACTAATTACCCACAGTGACACGTTCTACCTTGCTCTCTCTCTCTCTCTCTCTCTCTCTCTCTCTCTCTCTCTCTCTCTTTCTCTCTGTTTCTTTCTTTCTTTCTTTCTGTCTCTCTCTCTCTCTCTCTCTCTCTCTCTCTCTTTCTCTCTCTCTCTCGCTCTCTCTCTCTGTGTCTCTCTCTCGCTCTCTCTGTGTCTCTCTCTCATTCTCTCTCTCTATCGCTTTCCCTCTTGCTCTTTATTCCTCTTGCACTCACTCATCTCTTTTTTGTTCTCTATCTCTCTCACATTCTCATTCACTCCAATTCTCTGCCTCTCACTCTGTCTCTCTTGATTACTATCACACTCTCTGTTTATCTCTTGCTCTTCCCATCTCGTTGTCTACTGGCTCTGTCCATCTTTGTCTTTTTCTCTCTGCCTCTCGGTCTCTCTTGATATTTCTCTCTGGTTTCTCACTTTCTTTTTCTCTCTCACTCTGTCTCTCACTCTATCCCTCTCGTAGGTGTATCTGGAGGCAATTGAAGCACAGGCTCCATTACTGAGATATTACACGAACAGAGCTCTGCTGCCAATGAGCAGCCTGAAATTCATGTCCATGGACGGCACTCAGTACATCCGAGCCATGAGCAAGCTCATCTTCTCTCCTCCTCAAACAGACACACAGATGTGAGGCTCACTGACACACTGAATGAAAAAAAAAACATGACTTGGAAATGACAAGTATTTGACCCAAACCTGGTTCTGATTGAAATTGCGACTTAAATAAAAACCCAAAGGAAGTAATTTTGCGTATTTTGTCTGGCATTTTGTTTCTGCTGAATTACTAGAATTTTATCTCAAGGCTGTTTCTGCCTGAACGCCATCAACACCAGGAACATTTCATTCTGTTCCTCATTAGAGGCTGAGAAACATTCAAGTCTCTACAAGGCCACTGATTCACACTTTTCACTCCATTACTCTGCCAATTTAAAAGAAGATTTCAAAAACATTCCGAATGCTGCAAAAATGTCTTCCCTCATAAACATTGTTGTTACATTAATTCGTAGCTTCAGGGAAACGATTATTGATTGAAAAGATGTCGCAATAACATGTGCAGCTCTGATGTGCCAATTTATGTCACGGTGTCCTGACAGATTCCTACTGGCTATTCAGAGTGACACTGATTTAAAAAGGATTAAACTGTAACACAAGCGGTTCTGAGAAGTCGATCACATAACCAACTTAAGCCACTTAATGCAAGAATCAGTTCAACGTCGGCCCACTTGTTTCACTCTTCATAGAAAGAAGAAAAAATGTGAAACACTTAAAGTTCCTCAGTGGCAAAAATGTGCTCTTTACAATTTTTTTTTTACCCTTTCCATAATTGCAAATAACCCTTGTTAGCCAACTCTTTAATGCTGGACCACAACTGTCGCATTTAATGTCTAAATACATTCAACTGTCACAATTAAATTCATTATCAAAATTATCTGTGAATTGTTGTCCGTTGCTGTATATACTGTAGAATGTGTATTCTGTAGAATGTGTATATCCAGAGTTGCTGAGGATGGCTCATGTGACCAAGTAATGAAAAAAGCAGGTAAATGGATTCCTCATTTAGAGTACTATTCAGTTCAGAATTTAGGACTAATAAAGAATAGGGACTAATAAAGGATTTTTCAATTTCAATTCAATTTCAATCTCTGCTAAAGGAGTAAATAATAATTTAGTAAAAGAAGTTTAGCAGAATTCTCTGTTTCATGTGTTTTACATAATATAAAATGACGTTTCGAATTGATGTTTGTCTTGTTGAAATGTTCTAATGTGTTCTAATTTGAATAGAGGTGGAAACTGTGCACCCGATGTTCCAACTCACCTGAGAAAATATGGAGTTTGCTCTTGGAGCATAATTTTCTACGTCAGAAGTGTTTATTTTTTGTCATTTCATGGCTGAAATCCCACTTAACGGAAATGGTCGTTTGCCTTTTGCAATCGTGATCTAAGCTGAAGGTCACGAACAAACTGAGCCATGTGACGTCACAAAGTTGGCAGCCTATAGCTGTGACTTACTGACTGTCCTGTCCTGATAATTCCTGTTCCTGTTACCCTGTGTACAGGTTAATGACATGTTGGGTCAGGCAGAAGAAAACACATTTCCTTTACCCCTTTACATGATCATTTTCTCATTCACGTATAGTTTCGTAAAAAAAAACGTAATTTTTTTTTTTTAATTAACTTTCACATTTTATGTATGATTATATTGTCCTTATTCCAAACTATGACCCTAAAACAAACAAATGAATTAAAAAGTAATACAAAATACGAAACACATAAGAATGTCTAGCTATCGCAAACAATATGTTATTCACAGTACATGACATAAAATAAGTGGTTGAATGTCATGTTTTCATATGTGATTTGTAGTACATTGACTCTAACAAATCCCTCGCCTACATGTGAAATGAATACCATTTCTCAGCCAAACACTGTAAGTGTCGTTTATAAAAAGTTGATGTTAATATGTTTGGTATGATCCCTAAATTCTATTTCAAAGCACCTGGCACCGGCCGAGTCTAAACTCCTCCCATTCGATGTGACGTCACATGCGTGGCGTTCCTATAGATATCGGATTCTTTTAACTGCAGTTCAGTTGTCGAGGAGACGCCGGTAGTTCCGTCTGTGTGACGCAAACTTCAAACCAATTCGGAATATTCGATATGTCAACGCTTTACAAGACA
Source organism: Paedocypris micromegethes (assembly GCA_028031935.1). Lineage (NCBI taxonomy): Eukaryota > Metazoa > Chordata > Actinopteri > Cypriniformes > Paedocypris > Paedocypris micromegethes. The sequence goes on from CM051506.1 coordinate 7,378,963, forward strand.
CAAATGGCTAAAAAGGCGGCTTCTGTTTTTCTCCGGGCTCTGGAAATGTCAGAGAGACAATCGTGTGACTTACTGAGGAAAAACAACTGCACCATCAGGTAAACCCGCATCGCTCGCTACACACTTCCGCACTCAACTAGGAAATCGCATCGTTACATCTTTTAGGTTATGAAATAAATAAAATAAAATAATGACATTGCTTGTGGGCTTGTTTTATTAATAATACGCAATGAGTAAAGTGCTGAAACTCAGAGCTATTTGTTTTGATCGTACTGATTTTCAAATCTGTTTGTTTTCGTAAAATATTAGATTATGTTAGTATGTGAAAGAGCAAACTTAGACTGAAACCGTTTGGCTGCTGTTTCGCGGATAGATGTGAACCGAGAAGGTAGAACAAAGCAGTTCACGAGCCAATGAAAAGTCACGAGACCGCATGCGACGCAAGAAATCAAAACATAACTTCCGGTGTATCTAAAACATCTGTACTGAAATGCTGATTCGAGAAGGATTGTCTCTCCAAACGGTTTAGATTGTTTTTCCGGAGCGTGAGCTCTGTATTTTACGTTCTCGGGTAGAACTAGATTAGTCCATTGATCCTTTCATCCTTCACTTTCGTTTTACTCGATCTACTGAGAAAGTTCTGACACACTGAGCAACATTGTGCTCGTAGAACAACAAATCATCTAATTCACCGGTGTTTGTTCAGGAATTCCCCATATATATCGGTGTTAACGAGCTCCATTTCTTCTTTAGACATTTGAGTTCATGTGGAATCTTAGAAGTCAGGCGGACAAGTTTACCTCATCCTCCAACCATCTCTCAGGTTGTACCAGCACGGAATTTCATCAACTTATCTGCCTCCTTCTTATCCCCGAGAATGGAGTACTCCGAGAGCAGGACAATAGCGTAAGTGCCCAATCCATGTCTTGTTTATTTCTATGAAGACTGTTGATTGTGTGGATTTTTAACACTTAATTCATCTCCAGCTACTCACCTGAGCAGATGTACAACATCGTTGCCAACGTGGAGCAGTACCAACAGTTTGTGCCTTGGTGCAAGAAGTCCAAGGTCACGAGGAGGCGGAATGGGGACATGTCTGCTCAACTTGAGATTGGCTTTTCACCCATCCTGGAACGCTACACCTCTGAAGTCTCGGTTATACCGAATCACCAAGTCAAAGTAAGTCTAAACTGATTAAACTGTGATTAACTAGTGGAGGGTCCTAGTCTCAAAACCCTAAAATGTTTATTTGGGAGCCTCCGTTTAGATATGTCCTTGAACTGTTTTTAACATTTAAAATAATATCAACAAAATAAAATCAACACTGCAATTATGTTACTTAAAGCATTTGTTAATTTTTTTTAGATATTTGTAGCTTTTTTGACATTGTGTTGCACTGAAACTGCAGTGACACATTTTATTCATTAACCTTGAGTGTTTAGAAATGGCTACAAATGTTTAATAATTTTATTTTTTATTCATACACACATACACAAATGCATACGGTACTGTTTACATTCATAACTTCTTTGGCGCCCCCTGGTGGCAACGGATTATTAGCAGCCGTTTTATTTATGTGGGAGTTTTTCTCTAGAATAAAGCTCAGGGATTGCGTAAGTGTGTGTGGTTTTAGAATATGTATAGAATATAGATGAAGGTTATGCAGTAAATGTTTTAGATTTGTTTGGCACAACACTCAGTACAGAGGAGTGGTCTGCTGTTCTTAAACTCTAAAAGAATGTGCTTTTGCTCCAGGCGGTGTGCACTGACGGAACGCTCTTCAGTCACCTGGAAACACTGTGGAGATTCACTCCTGGTGATGCAGGCAAGCCGGACTCCTGCAACGTGGACTTTTTTGTAAGTGTTTACTGTTATATAACCCATTATTGATAAATTCTGTTTTTACAAAAGAGAAATATCGAAAATATATTAAAAAACCAGTAAAAATACTCAACTTGAACAAGTATAGAAAAAACGCAATGTATGTAAATGAGACACACCAAACACCCTGTTGATCAGATCCGACTCCCCCTTCGCTTGCATCCTCTTTGTTTGTTTAATCCCATAATTCCCGTTCACAGTGAGTTATTTTTACACCAGCTTGCCTTTCCACTCCACCTTAAATAGCTGGTGGCAGAGATCGGTGTGAGGAATTCCAGAGCTGGAGGTCTCCATGACCCAGATTGTCTTGAATCAGTTATGCGATAAAGGATACGAAAATGTTTTTCGAATCATCGATCAAAAGTAAAGGAGTGGAACACCTAAAATCAATTATATTGTGAACAAAAATGTTTAATCTCAAAACACTGGTTGGAAAAGTTATTGATGCCTTGCTTTTTGTCTTCTAGGTGTCGTTTGAGTTCAAGTCGCTGCTTCACTCACAGTTAGCCACGGTGTTTTTCGACGAGGTGGTCAAACAGATGGTCAACGCTTTTGAGTCTCGGGCTGTGAAACTCTATGGAACTAATGACAAACGCTCCTAGACTTCACCCAGAAGAACCGCTGAAACACTTCTCAAAGCCTTTCTACACACCTGGAGATTCTCTAGGGTTTTTTTTTTCTTTTGATAAAACGTTATTTATTTTATCATACATATAAATTATTCCAGTGTGTAAATAATTATTTATATTGTTGTGAAGTGAAAAATTGAATGTGCACATTTTAAATGAATTTCTAAATCAATGTCCTTTGGCACGTTCACTTTTGAGCAATTGGAAAACCAGTCGGCTCTAAATGTAAATCATAAGTTGAGTGCACTTCCCCCGGATTTTCCAATAAATATATATTTTTTCAAAGTTCTCTAGCTGTTTTAAGTGTGATTGTTTTGATTAAGATATTCTGATGTTTCTTTAAAAACTAAACACGGAATATTTTCTAAAATGAGCTCTGCATATGTTGAAGTTTTGTTGAAAGGTCAAAAGGTTACGACATCAGTTATGCAGCATATCCTGTTCTTGCTTAAGTGTGTTAATTTACTCAGGTAGTGTGACTTCAGTCATTAAGTTCATTTCAGTACCATTGACGTCATGTGGTAAGATTGTATTCTGTCAAGTTTAAGTTAGTTTGCCGCAACATTTGATGACGTCAGATGCTTCACAAACAACACAAATTTTACTATTTGAATAAGGCTATACTAAGACATAAAAATGCAAAAACACAAGGCTATGCTAGGACATACTAAGACGTTAAAAAAAGTGTCATAAGGCAGTACTAAGTCATTATAAAAGTGTCATAAGGCTATTCTAAGACGTTAAAAAAAGTGTCATAAGGCTATACTAAGACTTTAAAAAAAGTGTCATAAGGCTATACTAAGACATACAAAAAAGTGTCATAAGGCTATACTAAGACATACAAAAAAGTGTCATAAGGCTATACTAAGACGTAAAAAGTGTCATAAGGCTATACTAAGACGTAAAAAAAGTGTCATAAGGCTATACTAAGACATTAAAAAAAGTGTCATAAGGCTATACTAAGACGTATAAAAAAAAGTGTCATAAGGCTATACTAAGACATATAAAAGTGTCATAAGGCTATACTAAGACATAAAAAGTTCATAAAAAAGTGTCATAAGGCTATACTAAGACGTTAAAAAAGTGTCATAAGGCTATACTAAGACGTTAAAAAGTGTCATAAGGCTATACTAAGACATTAAAAAAGTGTCATAAGGCTATACTAAGACATTATAAAAGTGTCATAAGGCTATACTAAGACGTTAAAAAGTGTCATAAGGCTATACTAAGACGTTAAAAAAGTGTCATAAGGCTATACTAAGACATTAAAAAAAGTGTCATAAGGCTATACTAAGACATTAAAAAGTGTCATAAGGCTATACTAAGACATTAAAAAAAGTGTCATAAGGCTATACTAAGACGTTAAAAAAGTGTCATAAGGCTATACTAAGACATTAAAAAAGTGTCATAAGGCTATACTAAGAAAAAAAAGTGTCATAAGGCTATACTAAGACATTAAAAAAGTGTCATAAGGCTATACTAAGCATTATAAAAGTGTCATAAGGCTATACTAAGACATTAAAAAAAGTGTCATAAGGCTATACTAAGACGTTAAAAAAAGTGTCATAAGGCTATACTAAGACATTAAAAAGTGTCATAAGGCTATACTAAACACTAAAGTGTCATAAAAAAGTGTCATAAGGCTATACTAAGACGTTAAAAAAGTGTCATAAGGCTATACTAAGACGTAAAAAAAGTGTCATAAGGCTATACTAAGACATTAAAAAGTGTCATAAGGCTATACTAAGACATTATAAAAGTGTCATAAGGCTATACTAAGACGTTAAAAAAGTGTCATAAGGCTATACTAAGACGATTAAAAAAAGTGTCATAAGGCTATACTAAGACATAAAAAAAGTGTCATAAGGCTATACTAAGACATAAAAAAGTGTCATAAGGCTATACTAAGACGTTAAAAAAAGTGTCATAAGGCTATACTAAGACTTAAAAAAGTGTCATAAGGCTATACTAAGACATTAAAAAAGTGTCATAAGGCTATACTAAGACATTAAAAAAGTGTCATAAGGCTATACTAAGACATTATAAAAGTGTCATAAGGCTATACTAACATTAAAAAGTGTCATAAGGCTATACTAAGACATTAAAAAAAGTGTCATAAGGCTATACTAAGACATTAAAAAAGTGTCATAAGGCTATACTAAGACTTAAAAAGTGTCATAAGGCTATACTAAGACATTAAAAAAGTGTCATAAGGCTATACTAAGACATTAAAAAAAGTGTCATAAGGCTATACTAAGACATTAAAAAAGTGTCATAAGGCTATACTAAGACATAAAAAAAAGTGTCATAAGGCTATACTAAGACATTATAAAAGTGTCATAAGGCTATACTAAGACATTAAAAAGTGTCATAAGGCTATACTAAGACTTAAAAAAAGTGTCATAAGGCTATACTAAGTCATTATAAAAGTGTCATAAGGCTATACTAAGACGTTAAAAAAGTGTCATAAGGCTATACTAAGACATAAAAAAGTGTCATAAGGCTATACTAAGACTTAAAAAAAGTGTCATAAGGCTATACTAAGACATAAAAAAAGTCATAAGGCTATACTAAGACGATTAAAAAAGTGTCATAAGGCTATACTAAGACTATAAAAAAGCTATAAGGCTTACATAAAAAGTCATAAAAAAAGTGTCATAAGGCTATACTAAGTCATTAAAAAGTGTCATAAGGCTATACTAAGACGTTAAAAAAGTGTCATAAGGCTATACTAAGACATTAAAAAAGTGTCATAAGGCTATACTAAGACATTAAAAAGTGTCATAAGGCTATACTAAGACTTAAAAAAGTGTCATAAGGCTATACTAACATAAAAAGTGTCATAAAAAAGTGTCATAAGGCTATACTAAGTCATATAAAAGTGTCATAAGGCTATACTAAGTCATTATAAAAGTGTCATAAGGCTATACTAAGACAATAAAAAAGTGTCATAAGGCTATACTAAGCATTAAAAAGTGTCATAAGGCTATACTAAGTCATTATAAAAGTGTCATAAGGCTATACTAAACATTAAAAAAGTGTCATAAGGCTATACTAAGACATTATAAAAGTGTCATAAGGCTATACTAAACATAAAAAAAGTGTCATAAGGCTATACTAAGTCATTATAAAAGTGTCATAAGGCTATACTAAGCATTAAAAAGTGTCATAAGGCTATACTAAACACATAAAAAAGTGTCATAAGGCTATACTAAGACATTAAAAAGTGTCATAAGGCTATACTAAGACATTATAAAAGTGTCATAAGGCTATACTAAGACTTAAAAAAAGTGTCATAAGGCTATACTAAGACATTAAAAAAGTGTCATAAGGCTATACTAAGTCATTATAAAAAGTGTCATAAGGCTATACTAAGACTTAAAAAAAGTGTCATAAGGCTATACTAAACATAAAAAAAGTGTCATAAAAAAGTGTCATAAGGCTATACTAAGTCATTATAAAAGGTATAAGGCATACTAAGACTATAAAAGTGTCATGGCTATACTAAGACTTAAAAAGTGTCATAAGGCTATACTAAGACGTTAAAAAAGTGTCATAAGGCTATACTAAGCATTATAAAAGTGTCATAAGGCTATACTAAGTCATTATAAAAGTGTCATAAGGCTATACTAACACATAAAAAAATGTCATAAGGCTATACTAAGTCATTAAAAGTGTCATAAGGCTATACTAAGTCATATAAAAGTGTCATAAGGCTATACTAAGTCATTATAAAAGTGTCATAAGGCTATACTAAGTCATTATAAAAGTGTCATAAGGCTATACTAAACATAAAAAAAGTGTCATAAGGCTATACTAAGTATTATAAAAGTGTCATAAGGCTATACTAAGTCATTATAAAAGTGTCATAAGGCTATACTAACACATAAAAAAAGTGTCATAAGGCTATACTAAGTCATATAAAAGTGTCATAAGGCTATACTAACATTATAAAAGTGTCATAAGGCTATACTAAGACTTAAAAAAAGTGTCATAAGGCTATACTAAGACTTAAAAAAAGTGTCATAAGGCTATACTAACACAATAAAAAAAGTGTCATAAGGCATACTAAGTCATTATAAAAGTGTCATAAGGCTATACTAAGTCATTATAAAAGTGTCATAAGGCTATACTAAGTCATATAAAAAGTGTCATGGCTATACTAAGACTTAAAAAGTGTCATAAAGCTATACTAAGACGTTAAAAAAAGTGTCATAAGGCTATACTAAGATATTAAAAAAGTGTCATAAGGCTATATAAGACGTTAAAAAAGTGTCATAAGGCTATACTAAGACATTATAAAGTGTCATAAGGCTATACTAAACATAAAAAAAGTGTCATAAAAAAGTGTCATAAGGCTATACTAAGACGTTAAAAAAGTGTCATAAGGCATACTAAGACGTTAAAGTGTCATAAGGATATACTAAGACATTAAAAAAGTGTCATAAGGCTATACTAAGCATTAAAAATGTCATAAGGCTATACTACAAAAAAAATGTCATAAAAAATGTCATAAGGCTATACTAAGACGTTAAAAAAAATTCATAAGGCTATACTAAGACATTATAAAAGTGTCATAAGGCTATACTAAGACATACAAAAAAGTGTCATAAGGCTATACTAAGACATTATAAAAGTGTCATAAGGCTATACTAAGTCATTATAAAAGTGTCATAAGGCTATACTAAGACGTTAAAAAAAGTGGCATAAGGCTATACTAAGACATTATAAAAGTGTCATAAGGCTATACTAAGACATACAAAAAAGTGTCATAAGGCTATACTAAGACGTTAAAGTGTCATAAGGCTATACTAGGACATTAAAAAAGTGTCATAAGGCTATATTAAGGCATTATAAAATTGTCATAAGGCTATACTAAGACAAACAAAAAAAGTGTCATAAGGCTATACTAAGACATTAAAAAAAGTGTCATAAGGCTATACTAACACAATAAAAAGTGTCATAAAAAACTGTCATAAGGCTATACTAAGTCATTATAAAAGTGTCATAAGGCTATACTAAGACATTAGAAAAAAAGTGTCATAAGACTATACTAAGACGTTGAAAAAGTGTCATAAGGCTATACACAGACATAAGGCAATACAAAGACAAAAATAATATTGTCATAAGGGTTTTCTAAGACATTAAAAATCCTGTCATAAGGCAGCAACAACTTTCATTTGATATATTTTGTGTTTTACTCAAAATATACTATACTATATAAGGCAATACTAAGGCAAAAAATGCTAACATAAGGATATACTAAGAGATAATGTATATTAAAGAATACTATGACAATAAAAAAGACATAAGGAAATATTAAGAAAAATGTCATGAGGAAATTATGGGATAGGCTCTTTTTCACTATTAAAAGCGACCATGAGTGAAGTCATTAACAAATTTACGTCTTATTTTCCTCTTTTAAAATTGCAACCCTTGTAAGGTCTGAGATATTTGACATTTCACTTTTTGCCATGTACTTTGAAATATACTTGAAAAATTTCAGCGCACATCAGCAACATGATCATGAAGGATTCATTCATTTACACCAAAAATACATCAAGCCAAGTATTGATATCGCTTTTATTTAGCACAGATTTAAGTAACTAGACAAACACTGGACTGCTGCTGATTCTCCAATAGCTGCTGAACTGCGGATACATTGTAAACATTGGTTACTTTATGGCACACGTCATGTTTACGACTCACACTGATGCCAAAATAAAAGTCTCGTTTGGATACATAGGTTGATAAAAAAAACAACGTCATTCTTTTTCTCCTCCGCATCGGTTCCGGAGAAACCTTTAAATACGCGTGAAGGTCCTGCTCGTCGTTATGCAGAGTGAATTATTGCACTATTCACAAAACACTAATGGAAAACACGGCCTCGCCATCCTCCCAGTGACAAACACCTAAAGACGACGCTCCACCTCGCTTTCCCTTATGCAGGCACAACAAGACAAAAGTTAGTTTGAGCGCTTGAGATGTTCACGGTGGCTTTACAGTGACCTGGAATGTGTTAGGATGTCTTCACAGTTTTAAATGGCTAAATACGACAAACACCAGTGCAGGGTAATGATGGCGTGTTACACCCGGAATCATCCAATGGCTATATGGGAAACGCTGGCATTTGCAGGATTACAAGAAACACACACACACACATGAAAAAAAAAAAAAAAAAAAAAAACAAAGAACTCGCCGTAGTGCACAGGTTAATCAAGCTCCGTCATCACATGGTCATGTGTTCTGGAAGAACGTAGGAAATGTCATCCCAAGGGTGGCGGTACAGACCCTGCTTCAGCCTCTTCTGGTCCAGATAATGTCCTGTGGAAGGGCAGGAAGAAAGCAGATGAGGCTGAAGCTCTGGACACTGGAGGACACTGGAGGCCAGACAAACCCACCGATGAAGCCCATGCTCCGGCCCAGGACGAAGATGCCGTTCAGAGCGCCGATCTCCACAAACTCATCAGCCTCGTCGCTGCTCAGGAGAGACACGTGTCACACTCACTCACCGGCACAATGACCAGATGACCAGCGCTTTACTGACCGAGTGAAGCCGCCACAGTTCCTCAGCAGATCCACGAAGGAAACTCCAATGAAGCCGTCCACGTTCAGGATGAGGTTGGGTTTCTGTGGGAGACAGATGGAGAGCAAGAGAATGAAAGATGCTGTTTGACCGGCACGTAAATGTCATTAAGTAAAAACATTGAAAGTCTGACAACTAAAGTAAAAAGAAATGTGTGCTTGTAGGATGATGTTGAAAGATGCACTTAAGAAAAACAAAATGGAGGGAGTGTCATCATAATTTCTCGTCCATCTCATCATCATTTATGGTCGACACAAAGTTAATTACATTTATGTTCATGTGTGTTACATAGGTGTTAATGTTTATTCATTGTATTTTTGTATAGTTGTTAATGTTTATTCATTGTATTTTTGTATAGTTGAAGTAAAGTGAATTTTTAAAATGAACTTTGATTTGTTCGTTTTCTTTACACTTTACAGTCATTTAGCACATGCTTTTATCCGACTTTCATGTCATAAGTTTTACCAATTTTTTTAACTGTACTTTAGAATAAAATGTGAAAAATTTAAATCTTAGCAGATGCTTTTATCCTACTTGTATGTCATTATAGATTTTAATTTTTCACATTTTAATTTATCGTGTAAAATTGTTTTATTTCGCTTTGTCGTTTAAAAATGATAAAGAACTCTATAAAAAAAACTTTTTTTTTTGCTGAATCCTGGAGCTTCAGTGAGCTGATACCTTGGATGTGGTGATCTTCTCCACCTCCAGAGCGTAATCCAGCAGCTGAGTGGCAGGGAAATGCTGCTTCACAAAGTCCTTCAGGATCTGCACCCGCATGTCAGGATTGTTGATCTGAAAACCAGCACAGCCAATCACTTCAGACTAGTATACATAAATAAAATATATTCTAAATATTCTGTCTGCTATTTTGATTTGCAATTTTGCCGCTGTGGGACAATGAAAAAAGGCATTTTCATTTTATTAAATTTCAAAATGCTTCTTATATCGTTTTTGCTCTAAAAAGCTGAAAATGATCTGTTGCTTCAACTTTTTGCACTTTGTGTAAGTAGTATTGCACTTATCCGTTTACGTTTAAATAAACATTTTTTTAAATTAAAAACAAATGTTGTCTTTCTACTGCTCATAGTCACGTCCAAAGTCAAAAGATAATTCTTAAGTAATATTCACTGTCCCAATGAATTGTATTAATTCACAACTGCTTTGAGCTTTTCTGTGGCTGTGAAAAGCGGTTCCTAAATAAACTAAACTTACTGTAAATGGTTGTTACAGTATCATCAGAAGCCTGAGTGTGTATTTAAACACACATTTCCCCTACAGAACAACCCTTAACCATGTGTCCATTAATCCACTCACCGATTTTACCCTGTGTCCAATGCCCATGATGAGTTTCCCGTCCTTCTTCATCTTGTTGACAAACTCCATGGGCAGCGTGCCACTGTCGAAGGCCTTACTGAACTGCTTGGCCGCCGCGTCCAGAGCTCCGCCGAACCGGTCGCCCTGCACACAAACACACAGCTGCTGGTTAGAGAAGATCCTGACCCGCATCTCCATCTCCACGCTCGTCCATTACGATAGTGAGGAGTCCCGAGGTCAGGCTGGAGACCAGGTCTTTGCCAGCGCGGGCACACACTATGGTGTTGTGAGCTCCAGACACCGCAGGGCCGTGATCCGCCGTCACCATCAGACACATCTCGATGAACTGGCACGCGTAGCGAGGAAGTCTGAGGGGACAAAACAAATCACTCAGCTAGGGCTGCACCAAGCGATTATTTCAGTAATTGATTAACCGGCTGATATTTTTTCAGATTTGTCAATTAATCGTACCCCGGCTCATTTAAAAATAGAAAATCGAATTTTTTTCCAAATATAAGCACATTTACAGTTCGATGTTTAACAATAGTGCTGAAGAATAATGACATGTATTTTTTTCCCCATCAATAGAATTTTCACGTTTTTTTTTCTGAAGGTAAACCATGAATAAGAGGCTTTATCAAGTCACTTTTTCAAGTTAATTTGTAATTACAGAAGAGTAGTTACAGAAAAATATCTTGTTTCAGAGTCTGTTTTCGCTCCTGATCTTTTTCTGTCCTTTTTTACCAGAACTTTCATGTACTGTAGTCGTGAGAAGCTCATACATGCAAATATTGAATTGTGCATTTGTTACAAAACCATTCTTCTATCTAATATTTCAATCAAACAATCCCATAAATACAAACCCAAAACTAAATAAACTCATAGAACTGTACAAGCAGTTTCAAAATGTATTTTTTTTTGGAGTTTCTTCCCTGAAATCTGTGAGATATGAATGAATGGGGAAAAAAAATAAATAAATAAAAAATAAAAACAAAATTACAAGCGATCGTTGCAGCACTACACTTAATACATATAGATTAGCATATAACACATAACTTGGTATATAACAGATTTCACAGTGGTTCAGGCTTGAGGAAACAACATGCGAACCTCCTCTGAAACCAAAGCAGGCCGAGTGTGCCACCCAGCCCGATCTCAGACTTGAAGACCTCTGTGATGGGCATGCCGGCGTAGATAAGCTCCTGCCCTCTCTCGTCACAGATGCTGGTCATGAAGGACGCCGGCTTACGGATCAGACCCAGCTCCTGTCAAGCACAAGCAGAAGATGGTGGACCACCAGGACGTGATGTTCCTCTCCCAAGTGATGCAGATGCTCACTCGTGCCCAGGAATAGTCCATGGGGACTGTTGGGGGCGGGACTTCCTTGGCAGGGACTATCACGCCATTGGCCACCAAGTTGTCATAGACAGATCTGTGGGTTTGCAAAGCTCCAGTGAGTCCAGATCAGATGTTTGGAGGAAAGCTCACAAACATACTTGATGGCCTCTCCCAGCCCATCGAAGCTGCTGGGTACGTAGGCTCCTGCCTCCTTCAGGGCTTGGTTCTTCGCTATTGCCGTCTCCGACACTTGATTAGCACAAGCTCCAGCATGGCCAAACTGAACCTGAGCACAGAGCAAGATGGCGTCTCCTGTCGAAGATCACGAGAAACACGAGTCTCACCTCAGAGGAGAAGAGGGTGGCACAGGTTCCGATGCACCAGCAGACCACAGGTTTGGTGATGCGGCCTTCTCTGATACCGTTACAGATCTTGTACTCTTCGTTTCCACCGATCTGCCAGCATAGATGAGGTGAGAGTCTGATGTATTTCTACCAGGGTGATGAAACCGTACCTCTCCGAGCACTACAATCATCTTCACCCCGGGAGTGTCCTGGTACCTCAACACATGATCCATGAACACAGAGCCTGGATACCTGTGTGAGAAAGACACCATGCATCATCATAATAACAGCATCATCATCATGGTGGTTGAGAACCAACGTGTGCAGCATTTTTTCCACCAAAGTGGGACAAAAGTGAGTCTCAGTTTTTGTTCATAACTATAACTAGGCTACATAACTATTGCTTTACATAAGTAAAAAAATTAAAAGCTCCTGTATTTAACTCTCCTGAAACTTTCCTGCTCAGAGGAAGCTTTTCTGTCCGTCTTTCCTTCCCCTCACTATAGCTGTATATCTATATTAATATACTGTATATTTATATCTCTACTTACTGTATTTCTATTTATCTTTCTACACATCCGTCCATCATCCATCTTTTTTTTTTATCCATCCATCCATGCATGAATCCACCTATCCATCTGTCCATCCACCTATCCTTTTATCCATCTATACATCCACGCATCCATCCATCCATCCACCTATCATATTATCCATCCATCCATCCATCCATCCATCCACGCATCTATCCACATGTCCTTTTATCCATCTATCCAGCCATCCATCTATCTACATATCCTTCCATCCACCTATCCTTTTATCCATCCATGCATCCACCTATTCATCCACCCACCTGTCCTTTTATCCATCTATCCATCCATGCACCTATCCATCGGTCTATCCACCTGTCCTTTTATCTATCAGTCCATCCATCCATCTATCTATCCATTCTTCTATCCATCCACCTATCCTTTTATCCATCCATCCATGAATCTACCCACTAATCCTTCCATCTATCCATTCATCCATCCTTTCACCTATCTATCCATTCATGCATCCACACTTATCTACACATGTCTGATTATGTTTTTAAACTCACACGTCTCATGTCACACACACACACACACACACACACACACACCTGTCTCCTCCGATGGCAACTCCTTCATACACTCCATCAGTAGTGCGCGAGATGATGTTGTTGAGCTCGTTGGACATTCCACCGGAGCGGGAGACGTAGGCCACACTGCCGGGCCTGTACAGCTTGGAGGCCAGGATGTTATCCAGCATCCCACCCGTGTTACCAATCTTAAAACATCCTGGTTTGATCCCCCCGACCTGGTGATTGATCCAGCACAGATACATTGTAAACACTCCCTTCATCTGATACGTACAGCATCAATTATTCAAATTCCCACCGTAGCTGGGCCTATGATGGTGATGCCCTTCTCATCTGCCAATTTAATGATCTTACGCGTCAGGGCTTCTGGAATACCCTCGGCTATGATTGCTATGGTGTGAATCTGAAAGAAATATAGGACAGAAACAACTTTGTTAGTAAAGGTTGATATCATCAGTGAATAACTGCTGATGCCAGACCTGTGGGTACTGCATGGTCTCGATGGTGCTGTCGTAGGCAGAGCGCAGAGAAGCGAAACTGATGAGCACGTCCACCTCCGGGTGTTTCTTCATGGCATCAGACATGTTCTTATAAACGGGCAGCAGAATCTCCTTATGACCCCAGTAAAACTTCTGCTTGTGGTCTCCACTGATCAAGACACAAAGCATGCACCGTTTCTTTAACCAATGAACCAATTGACATTTGAAAGAACAATAAACCAAATTCTTCTACATCCGTTGTATATAATATATAAATATATTTTTAGTAATTGTAGATCCATGTTTCTAGATTTGCTCACTTTTATATTTGAGCCAAACCAATGAGAATGTCTGACTTTTTATAAATGAAATTTAAAACAACAATTAAATAATAATAAATATATTATGAATGTTATTGTTATTATTGTTGTTGTTATATCATGATCTCATTGAAATAATAGAATGACTGTGTGTGAATGGGCATATGGGCTAATAATTTACTTAAACATTTTTTTAATAACTTGAATTTGAATTCAGTACATACTCCAAATACAGTATTGAAACGTGTATGTTTTGTGTACAGCGACCTTGGGTTCCTGAAAGGCACTATATAAAAGCAATGCATAAATGAAATAAATAAATACTGTACTGAATGCTGAGTACAAAAATTTGAATACTGTATTCCATATTTGTAATTTTTTACAAATTAAACAAAACCTAAAGCGCTGTTTTAACTCAACAAAGAAGCGTTTGTAAACGATTTGCAGCAAACATTCTGGATTCTTTCTGCCGCTCCTGTGAATGCTTGAGTAATTGCATCACACTCACGTAAAAGGGTAAACCATTGCTGCGACTGACGGTTCCTGACGTGAACACACATAATCAAAGTCCATCATGCCCTGCACCGCGCGGGTCTGCATCCCCCACACTATAGACTTAGTGTGGTTGCTGAACAGAGTGGGGCTTTTAGCTTTAAGCAGATGAAGAAAAACAAATAGATTACATTTCAATACGCGTACATTTATCTCTCCTTGTTGGCCTGAATATAGGCGTTTATGTACCTGCTGGGACTCCAGGACGGGCCTTGCGGGAGGACGAGCTTTCGGCTCCACTGTTGGCCTCAGAGAAAGACGATGATCTTGTGGAGGCAGGAGTCTAGGGAGAGGCAGATTTAATCTTTTAAAACATTTACGCAAATGTAAGAACATTCAGCACACAATAAATTAACAAATGTATGGACTTCTAAACCCATGATTCTAAAAATAGACATTTTTTTGGTCTAATGGCAAGCTTGAGGCTACAAACAATTTTAATGCCAGTACACTTCATGGAACACACACACACACACACACACACACACACACACACACTAAAGCACTCACTGTGGTTCCTCCGCTAGAATTGAGAAGGAAGTTGGCAGTGTGGGCGGCTCCACGAGGCTTTGTGTCGATTGGCCGGTGACCTAGTGCCATTCCAACAATAGCAGTCATGTGGGTCTCAGTGCCAAAAACATGAATGGGGATGCCAGTGGTCTTTCCTACAAAGACACATGCAAAACAAATTAAGACTAGCATAAG
This sequence comes from Paedocypris micromegethes, assembly GCA_028031935.1. Classification (NCBI taxonomy): domain Eukaryota; kingdom Metazoa; phylum Chordata; class Actinopteri; order Cypriniformes; genus Paedocypris; species Paedocypris micromegethes. The sequence continues at coordinate 7,394,231 of CM051506.1, forward strand.
CACTGAAACTTTCGTTAAGTTTGTTAAAGTAGCTGTTTAATTTATTAGGAAACGGACGATGAAAACTCACCAACTTCCCCCATGACTCGCAATCCTTCCTGGTAGTTCGGACCCCCACGACGGACAAATATAGTGACCTCGTGCTCTTTAAGAGGGTCTTGAAAATCTTTGATTGCTCTGACAATGCCCTATCGCAGGATTTCAGACAAGTATATTATAATCATGAGGAATAAAACACAAAAACTGAACTGAAATGTTAAACAATTGTTTTTCCAACCTTGAAAGTTGCAGCAACATTGGTGAAGTTTGCAATACTGCCACCTATTATTAGCACTTTACCTATAACAGAAAGAAAACATATTCATACACATGGCAAATAAAAAAAAAATTAGGTACTACAATATATGTACAAAATGTTTGTAGAAATATTGCACTTAACATTTAAACATTGTTTACACAGCAATGAGTAAATTTTAACTAAACAGAGTCAGTCCATAAAGCAGGTGAGATAGACGCACCATTATGGTGTTTTTCTCGGGTCATGAGCGCGAGGATGGTCTTGGCGTAGTCGTATGTTTGCTGTTCACTCGGAGCTCCTGAATACTCGCCATAGTTAGCCAGCTCATCCACGCCACCCAGATCACAGATAGTGTCACTAAGAGCAAAAAATATTCACTGTGTCAACACAAACATCATAAAATCGATGTGACGTTGATCTCTGAGAAATACGCATCCGTTCCACACAAAAACTGTTGCCCTGTCTTTATCCCATTATCAGCATCATTCTTTAGTTTTTTTTTTTTAACTTCCAAACATTAGGAACTCATAATTCAGCACTGAGAATATTCCTACATCTGAATGTAAAAGAACGCTTGCTGTGAACCTGTAAACGACAGAAGCTCCTCCGCCGGCCACCATAGTCCAGATCCTTCCTCGGGGATTCAGGAGCGTGAGCTTGAGGCTGGCGCCGCTCTTAGCGTCTAGATCGGCGATGTATGCTTCCTACGAAAAAAAAAAAACATTTTTGCATTATACCAAAAAAAAAAAGTGCAAATATAAAAGCCAAATGCACTTTAAAATTGTCTATTTAGGGTTTTACAAAGTCCACAATTTGAATTTACAAATTGAAATAAAAATTGTGCTTATGAAAAATTCAGGGTTTTTTTTTAATAGTTAACCCGAGTAAATAGTAACACATTTTTATAAGAAATATTATTTTGGTAAAAAACGAATTAAAGATTGCGTACAAATCATACCAACAAATTAAAACAGTTCTGTGAATGAAAACCACCTTACAATTTCACTGGTAATTCAACACACAACCTTGGCGTTAGGAACACAACCTCCACTGAACCGTAGCACATTATAAAATAACAAAAAAGGATTCTAGGGGCAATTGTATTAAAAGACATTAAACAACTCCTCTGTCAGATGAATACTGGCACCAGAACAGAAGATCTTGATCCATCCCTCATCCTCCAACACAGTTCAAATATCCGGCTAGTTTCAACTGACCCATGAATTATTTGAACACAATCAGCTCAAATGAATAAATCACATCCGTTAAAATGGAAGCAAACACAGACAGCAAAAGCAGAGAGCTGTGGAAGTCCTGCGACGAACATGAGCAGGAAAGGCGAGCTGATTCCTTTATAAGCCTGTGTACAGCCACGCGTGAGGCATTGTTCCTGTGAGTTTACCTCAGGATAGGCCTCTCGGCCGAAGGGAGGAGGAAACTCCACGTCACCCCATTTAGCCTTGCACAAGTAATCAGCAGTGGCATCGATCTTCGCCGCCATGTCCAGCACAAACACGCCATCCTTAGTCAACACTGACAGACAAGAACAGAAAGAGATTTAGTCAATACACTCAATATACAAAAGTACGTTGAATTTCTTTTTTTTGTCTGTTTGTGCAAGTGTGTGTGCAAAGCTAGCCATCGGAAATTCCGCAATTCAACATTAAAGTAGGAAGCAGATGCTGCTGCAGGAAACGGTGACAGATTATTTGTCTCATTAAATGACATCAAAGAGCAACGGAGTGACTGAATGAGCAGAGCGCGTTTTAATTAGCACACATGAGAGTTTGCCGATGTTTACTCCCAGCTAAAAACAGTTCAGCAGAGCAACAAAAAGAAAAGCGTGTGATGTTTTACCGAGAGGGTTGATCTCCAGGTATGTGAAGAACAAGTCTTCATACAGGTTAAACAGGCCCACCAGGAAACTAGTCAACACGCTGCAGACACAGATATTACAAGCGTCTTTCAAAAACAGAGTAAATTTGTTTATTCTGTGCAAACAAGAGGATTAGAAAAAATCAACAAACAAACAATAATGATATAGAACAACCATAATAAAATAACTTGCATATCTTCAAAATTACAATGAAAAATAGATACATAGTATGTGTGCCTGGAGCACATCAGTGGTGTAAAGTACTTGAGTAAATGGACTTTGTTATTTTAGTTAGGTATCTTTTGGCTACTTTGTACTTGTACAAAGTATTCATAAATATAAGCAACTTTTACTCTCTACTTGACTACATTTTTGATTGAGTATCTGTACTCTTTACTCCACTATATTAGAATGGACACTAACCATTAATTGTTACATTGTGATTGTGCGCGGACAATCTGACAATTCTGTCTGGAACACACACACACACACACACACACACACACACACACGTCACGCATACACAGTCGTTACATTTTGTAAAAAAAAAAGGAACATTTTGGACAACAATTCAAGAGTGGTCGACTGAAGTTGACTTCCATGTACTGTATATGTATATAGAGCCCAGACTGACAGACTGCAAGCAGTAATGAGGATCAATGTAATGAGCGGATCGGTTTCCGGTCGGACTGGGGAAACAGCTGGTGCTTGGAGCCACACGGGAGACGGATGAAGACGAGGAGGAGGAGGAGGACGACAGACTCGAGTGAGCGACATCACTCAACCACCTCGTCCCTCCACAGCTCCACCAACACCAAAAACTGAACACAACCTCATGAAAAATTGTTCTGGAGATGAAAGGAGGGTTCATCAACGAAAAAAAAACCTCTCAGACTGTAAATTGTGAGGAACCGCTGCAGCCAGTTTGTTTCTCTAAATGTTCGTCTCGCAAGGAAAATGAGATAAGAGAAAATGCAGAGCAGAGCCAAACAATCTCTCAGTCAATCTCAATGTCAGCCAAGATGGTGAGGTCAGCCAGAGAGAACTGTGTGTCCCATCAGAAAGACAGGCGGGCTACTGGTACGTGAATAGCATAGCACAGTGGAGGAGGGAGCAGAGATTTAATTTGTGTAATGGATTGAGTAGCCCACCCTCCCCCATTATGGTCACCGGTCTCGAAAAGTGACATGCTGAAGACCAAGAACTGCCTGTGGCGTAGAAGACCCAAAACAACAACAAGTCTGCAGTGACAAAAGTGCAAATGAAAAAAAAATATATAATAAATAATAATCTGCTCCACTGAAATTATTCAGGATTTGATCGAATCTGATAATGGTTAAAGGTTTAAAAGAAAAAGATGCACAAGAGCATTATTTAGAACAACAATAAAAAGTGTGTGATTTAGAAACCGAGCTGTCAAACTGCAATTATATTATTATCATAATCATAATTATCGATTTATTAAATAGATTGTAATGGCAAGACAAAGCCAAAACTCACTCTCTCTTGTCTGCAGGGACGTGTTTGAGCAGCTGATTCTGAACATCGTCCGCGCTGACCTTCTCACCAACACCGACAAGAAGTTTGAGGGCTTTTGCATCCACGTCTCCAACATCCACGCCGCCCTCGTGATGGAAGAGCATGTAGTCGCCCTCACGCGTGGCGTAAATGCACACGTAAAACTCTTCCTCCTACGAAACGTGGGAAACAAATGTTAGTTTAGTACAAATTATAGATGTCTAATGAAATAAATGATTAATATATAATAGAATAATAGAACTGATTTTTCCTCCCGCTGTTTTTTATTTGATTCCTAATAGAACTGTCATATCAGAATTTCACAGATTTAACCAACATACATCCATATTTTATATTGTGTTTATTTTGCACATAAAAAATATTTATTATTCTCATATATATGAATTTATATCCGTCATATTCTCGAAAGAGTTGTAAAAACAATTCACTATATAACATACCATACTGGAAAATTACGTTCATTATTTGTATATTTCACTCTTGATGTGAATAAAACGTAATCAGAATATCTCTTATTATGTATTTGTAGAATAACCATGTAAGGGAATTGTTTTTTTATTTTTTACCTGCTTGTGGGCTACAAACGGCTCAATCAGGAAGTTCTTGAGGATGCCTTTCGCCTGGCCCACCTGAGAAAAACAGATTTAAACCTCCTGACTAACGTACACATCCATCCTTTACAGTTCAAACATGGTAATGTGCCGGAGGCTGGATCTGAAAGCTTCTTGTAAGAAAAACCAATACAGAAAAGAGAATTATGTAAAAGGAAAACTAAAAGGCCAGACATGGGAGAGGCAGACGGAGAGGTGGATGAGAAGTGTCAGAAGGCTTGATGGACCTCGGTCTTCAGGGATTGACTAGCCAAGCCAAATATGAAACATGCACAGAACAATCTCATTTATTGTCGGGCGCTGTTATGCATTTCTAAGGGGGAGGAAAACAAGAAGGAATGACAAGACGGAGAGGAAATGAACTGCTTCTACGAAAGTGAAAGTGTCCACAGAGAGGTAGATTTGAGAGATGGATTGATTGCAAAATGCTATTTTTCTCCCACGGCACTGACATGTTTGGCCCTTAGGCACTAAAACACCAATTAAAGTGGACATGAAATATTAGATGTTAATATTATAGCTGTAATCATATATTGTAGGGTGACATTTTACAAGATATTGAATAGTGTTTGAAGTACTTTGCCACAATTCAAATTAACTGAACTGTTAGCATGCAACCTCAACAACGTTGCTCACATTTAATAAACACCAACATTTTTTTTAATAAGTTGCAAAAATCACAATCATATATTTTTTTTAAACAAATCAATTTACATTTAAATAACATTTACAAAAATAAAAAACTCAAAAAACATTTATTTTACTATTTCATGACTAACACTGTAGCAACCATTTTGTTACAAGTGTATCAAATAAAAAAAGCTACAAAGCTTAAAACATTTAAGGTTAAAAAACATAATATAATATAATTAACAAATGTATGCATCCTCACAGTGGTCTCCCTCATAAGGCGGGGCTTGATCCATTCTTTCACGCCCTTCAGGTCCAGGTTCACGCCCACCAATCCCAGCTTTCCTCTACGCTTGATCAGCTGATCAGGCTTGACAACCAATTTCTGGATAAATGAATAAAAACATGTTTTATTAATATTAAAAACACAGTTTATACTTGAGCAAAATTCAATCTTTGCAAAGAAATACTTTTCACAGTATTTTGACCCAAATGGTGCAGGAGGTGATCATGTGGGGAAGGGCTCAAAAAGTAACATCGATAAAAAAAAATAAATTCAATAACTATTTTTCAACTATGTTTCAAATGGGCTAATTGGATCATATTGTGGCAACTTCCATTATATTGTATTTATTTCCGATAAATACACCTGACTGATGAATTTAGACATACCACACAATAGAATCAAAGAAAGTACAATATCACATAATTTGCATAAATTCCTTAAAATGTTTTTCTTATAAATTTGTGAAAAAAATATATGCTTTGTTTAGATTTTAAATATTTGTATTTTTGAGGAGAGGGGTACTTCTGAAAATGTATGCTGTTGCTCATAGTTATATTATATATTTTATTATAGAATAGCAGCTTTAAGATGGTGAGTGACAGTAAAAAAAAAAAAAAAAAAAAACAATAAAACTTTTGGTCAGTTAAACTGTACAGTAAAATAAAAAGTGTTTTAAAGCCCAAGACCTTTGACTGTGTGAGATGATTTTTATGTGAAAGGTGTGTGTGTGTGTGTGAGTGTGATGCCGATTGTAAAATGACGGCAAAGACTGTCTGTTGTTGACTGTTTTCAAAGAAAAAAAACGTTGGATATGTCTGCTAGATGGATTCATGTCATTTATGTCCCACGAACAACTTATTAATAAACATAAAAAGTCAATTTGACTACACAGTGGACTGAGACAGAAGGCTCTACATCATTTATAAATATTAATGATGAAGAAGCTTGTCTAACCCACGTCAAACGTGTCTGAATAAAACAGCACAATAACTCTCGAGAACCAAAAAACAATACGTTATTTTAATCAGAAGAAGTGATCTGCTATGACGTCGGGCTCTCGAGGGTCTCCGTCTCCGAGTGCAGCATTAGGGGGTCACGGAGGGGTCACGGCTAATAAGGTTATTCTCTAGGCTCCTTCATAAAGATGATCAATGCTGCTTTTCTAGCAGACACGGTCACCGTGATGTCATTTCAGAAATTGCGCAATGGAGTTGCTGTCATTGATCCACAGGGAAAGCTGAACACCAATGACGGCGCAGCAGAATCACACACACACTCACACACACACACCCTTGGCCTATGCATATTGTTCGTCTAGATATTTTTCCGCTTGTTCCGTGTCACATGACTTGAGGGTTATATTTCAGGAAAAGCTGAAATGGGATCCAGAGACGGTGAGATGTCAGCGTGTTCCTCACCTCGGTCAGAAGCCAGGGGTGATCCTGAACCAGACGGTCCCAGTCCGTCTCCGTGGTGACATTAGCGTAGCGGAAACGGTTCTGTATGGCGGCTGAAGTGCAAATGTGTTTGTACAGGAACTCCTTCCCCGTCTGCTCGGAGATGGCCTTGGCGGACATGGTGCTGGACGACTAAAGCACTGCCACAAAGCAAAACATGTACCATTAGTGGGGAAAAATGCTGTTCAAAACAAGACGGTGGTAAAAAAAAAATACAAAAATAATATAATACTGAAAATGCACGTTTATTTTTTCCCAGTGAAGTTCACTTCTGAGCCGTGAATAAACACAAAGATACTTGTGAAATATAACCATTTAATATACTTTGCAGCCTCATAAATATACTTTGCAACCTCATAGAGACACACTGTACATAATGACTGTAAATGTTTCAAGATCTCTTTCAAACGTTTAGAATCATTGTATGACTCTTAATTTCGTTGTAACCATGTGTCGCAATGACAATAAAGGCATTCTATTCTATTCCAGTCTGTGACTGATACTGTAAACACTGTATTATTCCTTAGACCACAACAAATGGGTATTTTCTCTTTTATTGGATTAATTTTCTACTTCTGTATTTATGGAATACAAATGAGTCTGAATTTTAAAACCTGTGAAAACAACCACGCCAAGTTTAGTTGTGATAAACAATGACTCTATGTGACGTTCTTCTGCATGTTTAACCAATCAGAACACAGTAGTATATTGAATTGAAATACCAACCTACTGTATTATATCAACACGCTGTGCAAAAAAGTAATTATTAAAAGTACAAAAATGTAAAAAAGTGAATTTCTCCTCCACTGAGCATGATGAACAATCTCCTGCAAATCCTGCCGACTCGTCTCTACGATCTGCATTTTCTCTTCCACAAACAAACTCGACCAAACGTCATTTCACGTTTCTTACTTTGATTAAGTGATTAAGATGAATTGAAGATCAGGAGAAACAGAAATAAACTAGCAGCTCTTTTAACAAAAAACACATGAATAACATTTCCACATTAAACTTCTCCCTTAAGAAAGCTTCATTTCAGCTCACACATGAGTGCGCCTGTGATTGGCAGGTTAGGGTCGCACTCTGATGACATCACCGCAGCCCTCAGAGTCCCGTCAGTGTGTGCGGTGTAGCAGCACGTCAGACTGTCAGCGGAGTGAGTATAAGCTGTCTTTGTGTAAAAGACAAGGTCGGCCAGTTGGAACGAATGAGAAGGATGAAGTGCATATAAATACAGCAAAACGCTAAAATAGAACATGGCAATTTGAATTATTCTACAAAACCTCTCGTTAGTAAAAGACGCATTATAACGTATAAGATTTGTTAATTACAAAGTCGTACGCGTCGAGAACTTGTTCTGAAGTAAAATATAGATAATACACAATAAAAACAACAGGGTCTCTTCACTTCCTGACACCCACCCAGTAGACTACTCAATTTAGGATAATGTACAATAATAACTTACTTACAATAAACTTATAATAAAAAAACACAATATACTTGTATAAACATAACTACTGTTGCTTAAAGTTTATACAAAGTGTCATCATCACATTATTTGTCTTCTGATGGCGTCATGTGCTTATCTGTAATTTGAGCAATAAATACAGTGTAGTAATGCCACATGTCTGACCAGAGTTTACATCAGGTGTACGCGGGCCACTTTTGGATTTATTTTTATTTGCTCACGTTCTTTGGTCCTAAGTGAAATTTTGGCCCAAATCAGCGAGAATATTAGACTTGTGTAATAAGATTTGTTTAAGTTATTAAGAATTCAGTCAGAATAAGTGGCTGGTTTTAATTAACCAGGAGGTCTTCTTAACCAGAATGGACTACTAACACTCGTCTGACACACGCACGCACGCACGCACGCACACACACACACACACACACACACACACACACACACACTAAAGACTGAACGTTCTAACCCTCTACCCAATTCAACACTAGCAGAGGGTTTAATTCTTAATAAACCTCACTAGCATATAAATCATTATGTAAACAGCATCATCTATAATCAGACGCATCACTTTGTGAAAAACAAATAAATAAACAAACAAAAACCGAATGCGTAAACCGAATGAAAAGCAGTTGATTTCTCACAATTTTCCCTGCAGCATGAGTGTGTGTGTGTGTGTGTGTGTGTGTGTGTGTGTGTGTGTTACATGGACTGTAAACTAAGTGTAACTAAGAAACATTGCCACAAAACGGACAGATAGTAAAACAAAATATATTAAATGCATGTTAAAAATGTGTTAACTAACACATTAATTATCGTCACGGTTGTGAATTACTCATCGTGAGGCAATATAATCTCTCACAAGAAAATTGGATAAATTGGAAAACAAGTTTGCTGTATCTATTGTTATAAACATGTCAACTATGTGGTTACATTTTTGTAAAATGCAAAGCCTCGTTTATTATTGATCATAAAGCAGAAGGACCTAATGCCAATCTCAAAACGTCCAATCTACAGAACTATTTGATATGTGTAGCCTATTCATAAGACCTTCCCGTAGAATAAACACGGTTATCTGAGGCGACTGTAACACTAGCATGCAAAAGAGCCTCGTAAACCCGTGACACGGCGAGTTTAAGGGTCTGGTGTCACACTCAAGATGGAGCTGATTTATAACAGCGTTTCTCTCATTCTCGGAGCAGTAGCAATATCATTCATCACGTCGGAAGGATGTGGGAGAAGCGAGAGTCAGACACACTGATATTGATCTGCATGCAACGCACAGAAACTATGACACATTTGTATTATACTGATGAACTACAGATTTTACACACACTTGATGATGATGATGATGATGATGATAATAATGAACTCAATGTGAATTTGCAGGTCTTAAATTCATGTTTGCAAGAGGAATAACTTGATTATATGATAACAAAGACCTCTTTTCAATACCTAATATTTGCTTGCTTAACCAGAAGCAATATTTTTTTAATAATGGCATTTATAGTATTGATTAATGGTGTTTCTATTAGTTCAGGCTTAAACTGCTAAAAAGAATAAGGCAGTCCAATAATAATATTAAGCATAATCTGGTTTGTGTCACAGGGTCTTGATGTGGAAAAGAAATTCTGGAATGGTTTACTAAATAAATACCGTACATAAACATATATATTACACTGTACTATATAGACGGAGTTATTATTATTATTATTATTATTATTATTATTATAAACAAATACAAAAAAGTAGTTACAGGTTAGTTTATAGGATATAAGTTAATAACGTCCAGACAAATCAGAAAAAATCACATCAAACATCAACCAGCAAAACAGTGTTATAAAAGCATTTTAAAGCAAACTGCGATTTGTTTTCACAACAAAAACACGTAGATGACACTTCCGCGTACGTGAACACTGAAGTGAGTCGTTCATTCATTTAAATCCAAATAGGAGACCGGTAAAACCAGTACTTTCAAGGATCTCTCGTATATGTCAGGAAGATGAATTATCTAAACACGTCATGCAAAAAAAAAACCTAAATGTGAGCACTACGTCATCCAAAACTAGAATTCTTCACGCTGTAAGTATTCATCGATTTGTTGTGTATGGTTTATTTTGCCCAATCAGCGCCTCAAGTCTTCATCCATGAGATTTAAGAAGATTGAAGTCACTCACCGGTCAATGTATGATCCCTGGTGACAGGAGATGTCGTTCCAGTATGACCCGATCAGTATTTGATCCTGCAGAGAGTTGCGGTGTGGACTGAGGAGACACTTCTAGCTCCTGAAAAGCGTGGCAGCCGCTCGCGTCGCTCACTCCCTCCCTCGCTATTCTTCATCCGTTCCTGTTTTCTCTACGCCGACATCTGACGATGGCCTTGGCTGATTTTTCCTCCATCTGATTGGCTCCTTCCGTCTTCCCTGTTTCCCAGCCCCGCCCACTAAACGTTGAGCCAGTATCGGATGAGCACCTCATTGGCTAATTTTACGTCATTCGGCCAATCAAACCGCTTTATACGGAGTTTAGCAACGCCTTTTTAAAAGCACCTTATTAATTAGGCTAAATAAACTAAACTATTGACCGACATTTGAAACGGCTTTTAAAAATTACTTTTTTAAATAGATATGCAAACAGGAATCGTAGTCAGTTATTACACAAGTATTAACACAGTGCGTCTTCTCAAACAGCCTAACGTTTACATTTAATCTGTTACAAAAGTGGTAATACGACAAATTCAATTGATTTTTTGCTTTAGATGGAATGTTACTCTCACGTGACTGAGTGACAGATATAGAAGTTCACTATTGCTACGTATCTATTCATCTATTCTATTATTAATTTTTAAAGAAATAATCTTAAAATGTGTATCATATGTAAATATAATAAAATTACAACACGTATCTTATATGTATAGTGTGTGTATAACAAAAAATATACATATATTTTCTCCCTTCGTTTTCTTTACGATGCTGTATTTTTGTGAGTCATAAAATGCATAATTTATTTGGAATTCCACCCTTGCCTCGGTTTTATTTCCCTTTCGCACAAGAATAACTTAAAATGGAATGAGCTTCATATCTTATAGTCATTGTCAGATGAAATTAAAGGTTGCAGCTTCTCGAGTGAATTAATTGGCCTTTACAAAGGGCATCGCAGCACTGGCTGTGGCTAATGGACGTCTTGGCTTCACTTTCCACAGATGCTTCAGTTAATGGATTCGGTTTCCTTAGTCAAGAGACCAGGTCCATCCTGGGGAGACGGTACAGACAGTGCAAGCTTTAAATAGAAACACTACCAGTTAATCACCAAACGTGAGTTGGTTTAAATCTCGGACTCTGTTGACTTGTATTAAACACCCCTTGGTATAAAAATCCACATACTGTACAGGTAAATTACAATTAATAATAAAAAAGAAACTAGGAAAAAATGCAGGAATTTATGGCCTGGGAGAAACAGCAGGCTGAGACAAATCCTGTATCTGTCTTTACAGATAATGGATTGAACTGAAACAGAGGGAAGTGTATAAAAGACTAAGAACATCAAAGCAAATAGTTCATAAATGAAGTTGCACTGATTTATGACATAACCGTGAAAATGCTGAAAGTCACCTTTTCACCATGCACTTAAACTGATTTTACAGGATGAAGTGGAAACTTGTGCACTGAAACCGAAAGACAGGATTCCTTTGACTTGCTCTCTACTTTACTATTCAGAAAAGGTTCAGAAACGCAGAGAAGCTGCTCGATAAATGCCCGAAAACATTATGTCGCCACCTGTCTGTCACCTGCCAAACAGTAACACACACTAACTCACCATAACAGAACGGCAAACAAACTCACAGACAACATGTCAGCGCCAAGCACGTTCTTTATTAAGTGTACAAAAAAAGTTAAGTGCAAAAATATAGTGCCTTGATGTCAGAGACCTAGGATAAGCACAGCTTTGGCCATCTAGAAACCTACAGGAGGAATGCAGCCGTTTGTCACAGTATTTAGAGTGCACACTTCTCAAAAGAAAATGGAAAGAGCAAATCTACACTGAATATCTTGATTTTCAGAAGCTGATTGAATCAGAGATAAAAGAGAAGAACAGGAAATGCATTTTCCCAGGGCTGGAATGACAAAAAGACTGAGGTTTGGTCAATACTGTGACTGGTAAGACAAATTTGAGAAGCACGTAGCTGCAAGGTAAAACCATTTCCCGCTTATTTGGCAGAAGGCATGCATACACAAATGGAACCTTAGAAACTCATCAGCTCCACAAAGGCAGATGAAAGAACACTGTAGAAACACGCTCACACTCAGAAGGCAAAATCCCTATTATGAACAGACCATGATCCTGAAAAGCAAGACAACTTTACTTTGAAGTCAAATTCATGATGGTGCAGAACACCAAGCTCGAGTTTCCGGACCCACTAATCATCAATAACAGAGTAGAAGCCAGTTGAATAAGTGAAAGCGGTGCTAAATCTAACCTTTCGACAATATCATCAAGTGTAGGGAAGACTAGTGGTGAACGGACTGGAGAAAAGAAACCAGGGATGGCGTGGAGACCAGAGCCGTGTGAGCTAGCACCTAACGCTGAGTGAACATTCCAGCAGTGATCAAGGACTTTAAGGCAGACACTAAGGCCTCGGAGCTCGAGTTGCCAGGCTGAAGGAAGAAAAGGCACCGGCTCGGAGAAAGCTGATAGCCAGCAGGCCGCTTTGGAAGGTTTGGTCTCTCACTTCCGCTCAAGCCATCCCCGTGTGTACACACTAAAGCTGCAAAACATCTACACGCATGCAAAAACCAGAGAATCCTCAGCCAACCAGCAGGTGGTCAGAGCCCTTAGGAAATGTCTTCTCCCTGCCCTCACAGGATGGTGCACTTCTTTTTCTTCTTCTCGCCGTCTTTTTTCCCTTGGTCGTTGGCGGGCTTGTCGTCGGAGAAGCTAGAGAAGGTGGTGTCTGCCGTGATTGGTTCCCTCAGGGCAAGGATCCAGCGGCCCTCACCCAGGTAGGTCAGAGTGCCCATCTCCATTTCCACTTGAGGCCCTTCGGTGCCCTCCTTCTGCAGAGCCGTGATCTCCAGCAGATCCAAACCCGTTTGAACGGCCTCCACGTTGGCAGAATGCCCGAGCGTGACGTGAGCGCGGCTTCCAGCAGGGAGAGCCTCGGCCTTGGGCAGGAGGACCTCAGGGACCCCCTCTTTGTCAGCACCTTCAGGCCACAGCTTCATCTGAGACTCCGTCAGGGCCACGCGGGCACCAAAAGTGCGAGGGGTCACGATGAGAGCGGTGACGGAAAGCTCGTCAGACTTCCCAAATGATTCTTTCACAACCTGCAAATAAAGGAAAAGGAGAGTTTGAAAAATCGCAGATCGATTCCCTCTCAACAATGATGTTGGTGGTCCAGCATCATGCAAGGCCCATCACCTGCAGCTCCGAATAGCCTTTCGCCCCCTCGACTTTGCCGTAGTCACAGAACTTTGTGGTGCAATGGAGAGGTAGCGAGGTCACGAAGTACTGCTCAAGGTCCACTTCTTTCTCAGCCTCACCAGTGACTGAAAGGAGACAAGCGGGGGAAAAAAAATATATCAATAAACATGTTGAAAAGTGGACGAAGAACCAACTTACATTCACTTATATGCTCTTTAAAGGCCTCCAGCGTGTCCAATGTTTTAAGAAAGTCCATGGTGGCGCACTTAATTCGTTCTTCATCCTCTGGCAGCAGGAACCATCCAAAGAAAAGTGGCATCTCTGCTTCTTTTTCAACCTCAGCTTTCACGCCATCAGCTTCTGGTTGGAGCTGAAGCTCTTTCGTCTTTGCCTCTTCCTCTTTATCTTGCTCTGCTGGCTTTGCTTCAGTCCCCTCACTGGTTTTGGTTTCCTCTTTCTTAGGCTCTTTCACAGCTTCTTCCTCCTGTTTCTCTGCTTCCGAATTCACTTGAATTTGTGGCTCATCCTGAGGCTTTTCAGAAGACTCCACAGCCGGAGCTTCCACAGGTTTCTCTGGACTCGCAGGCTTCTCCGGACTTTCAGGCATCTCTGGACTTTTGGGTTCCTCTGGACTCGCTGGCTTCTCCGGACTTGTGGGTTTCTCCGGACTCAGGGGTCTCTCTGGAGCAGCCTCGGGTTCTAAAGGCTTGGCAACAGACTGGTCAGATTCAGCCACTTCCTTTGTTTCTTGAACCTCCGTTTCTGGAGCCGCTTCTGGTTCGGAAGGTGCAGGAGCAACCTGTTCAACTTCAGGCTCCGATTTGTTCTCCTGCTGCATCTCGTCTTCCTGTGTCTCTACAACAGCCTCGGGAACTTCCTTATTTTGCTCAGCGTCCATTGCTACACAGCAGCTTATTCTGATGAACAGACAAACAAAAAGTATGACTGCATTACTTAAACATTAAACAAACTAAATCCAGTAAAAGGCTGGTGATTCTTTAAAACAATGAACATAAACGTGGTGCACCAGGGTTCGATTTCTGTTTATGCACTTGTGAGAAAATGCTGCTGTTGTATTTGTTCTGGAACTTCTGTACATTTCATATTTCAGTTCTGCAAACACCTGGAGTTTGTTCTGACCAGCAGACATAAAACATCTCTTAACATCACTTCTGTGTAGAGTAACATACTAAAGCCTACATGAAAGAAAACACCAGATCTAGAATGAAATCTGAGGAGCAATCAAAGAGCTGCGTTCCTCTCTGGCCAACACAGAGAGGCGGTTCTGCTCCAGCGATAAGGAGTTGCAGGCTCGAATCCCAGTCTGGTGGGTTTCACAACGGAGCGTCCTTGAACGAGACACTGAAGCTCCACAGCTGCCCACTGCTCCGGGTTTGTGCATGTTCACTTCATCGAATGGGTTAAAAGCAGAGCACAAGATCAATATGGTCCCTAGTAATCCATGTAATAGTAACCATGTTGACAACACACCTCACTTTAATACAACAATTAACTAGTTTAATTTCCTCTCATTCCAACATCTTTTAATCCGCCTCTAGTCAGTCATGACTGAAGCCTGGTTGGTCTTCACGCCTCACTGGGTTGTTGGATCAAAAAAAGCAGAAGTACATCTGCGGCCAAAACATGAGGCCGCTCATCCTCAGATGTCCTTTGAACATTGTGAAACCACAATGTTTCGGAACAAAATTTGATTTTGCACAAGCAGCCTAATCAAACAGTCATGTGCCAAACTAAATCCCTGCCGGGGTAATCGAACGATCGTCCTAAAAGGCAAAAATACAATCCTCAAGTTTTGCACTATTGTATTTTGGAATTGCACATTATATTTTTTATCTCATCACAATTTAACCATTTTTTTTTGGCACGACCTTTTTTATTGTCGCTTATTTCTTTTGTTCTCTTTTTAATGTCTGCATTTTTGCCTTCACTGCTGTCATTTAAATTGTCCCTTTCGTTTCTGTTAAAAAACTTTTCTTTTTCTGTTTTTTGCTGCTGCTGAACACAAAACAATTCCCCTAGTGGGATTATCTATAAGCCTTATTCTATCTAGCCATCCATCCAAGTTTAATTTCAAGGATTATTCTATGCTAACAAGCTACTTTACCTCAGAGTGACCGGTGAAAGTGTGAAACAGAAGCGGGGCCGTGTTTTACACCGCGGGGCGTGAGAAGGCAACACCTGCACATCATTTGGGTCAATCCGCCCGAGGCGCGTCCCAAACCCAGCGAGGCGCCTACCTAGGCAGCATCTGCAGCTCGTTCAAGTACGAAGTGTACAACACCCGAAATGTTGCCCATGTGGTCAACTCCCAATGGTTCAAACGCAGCTGTCGGTCCAAATTGGATTCGGGCACGGCCGTTAATCAAACCGAGACAAAGAACACGCCACGATGGGCTTTATTTGCGTTAGGCTTACGCAAACAGAGGCGGTTATTCGGGTCAGATTTTGCATTTAACGGGAACACGTGTAACGGGCACTGAACGCGTTTAACTTCGCTGGGAAACGCTGGCAAAAAAACGAAATACAGTGAAAAGGGGAAGAGGAAGTGAACGACAAACAATCTGGATGTGTTCGGGGCAACTATAAAGAGTATAAGTACTCAAAGAAGATGAAATAGGATTAACAAAGCACATGCGTCGGTTTCGGGAGTGGCAGTGCCCGAGGAGCCCGAGCACGCCGCACGCAGACAAAACACACGCGCGTGGACAAGAGCTGCGGGAGAGACACATGCTCACAATATCTCTGCTGGCGTGGAGTTTAAACCGTGAAACCCAAACGTTCCAACGTAGCAATTCAATCAACGTGCAATGCTAATGCGACTTACGTTATGAATGCGTTGAAGTGCTGGATGTCCAAAGCGCCGTTCTGCACTATTCCACGTTTCTCCGGAGCTGCGCAGACGCGTCTGCTGCTGCTTCTGCTTCTGCTGCTGCTGCTGCCTCTCCGAGCACGAGCAAATAAGCAGGAAGCAAAACGGAAACCAGTGGCACTTGAGTGCGTGTGTGCGTGCACGAGCGCGCGTGCACGGATGGGAGAGGCAGATAATACAAACCAGAGCGAATTTTTTTGATCACGTGGCCGCTGCTTTATCTCACTTTTTTGCGTCAGCAACCGGATATATATTTCCCCTTATTAGAATATATTTATATTCAATTATTTAGCATATGCGAACATGTAGAAATGACGAATAAATTAGCTCTATATTCAATCTAGAAAATGTTTAATTAACCAATTGTTTTATTTTTCAGCTTCATATACAATACATTTAAAATATTATCAAAGTCTGAAACATGTTGTCTACATTTTCTTTAGGAACGTTAAGTGGTTTATTCAATGTGAATAAATCACGTAACGTTGATCTGCGCGTAAAATGTCTTGTTTTTAAATTATGATCACGTCAATATAAAATCCAGCACTATTTTAGAAATGTAAATTTGTAGTTTTTATTTGTCAATGCTTTTAATGATCACACAAACAGCGCTATATGAGTAGTGCAATAAAGCCATTTTACAGAAGCTTTCCAAGCAGAACTTCGAATGCCATAGTGCAGGTTGTGTCTTGCAGAGTTCTTGAGTAGTTATGTGCCTTGACAGAACAACTGACAGGTAAAAATAGCTGCTTCAGCTCATTGACCTGGGTTGAGATCAAATGTGGCTTGGCTGTTGCTTTTTCCTACATGTTTTTTTGTGTTGTTAGCAGGCAAACCACATTTTTAATGCTTTAGCAGAAGAGCGGCTGATCTGGTTATGGAGAAACTGGTAGATGGACATAAGAGATTGTGTCCTGTTGAGTGTCTGAGCTGAAATCTTGTGTTAGGATTAGACCGATGAATAGATAAACACTGCTTTATCATCACTGAGCAAGACTGCTGACATCAAACGCAATTTACTTTGGATAGAGTTTATTTATATATAACCACATGCAAAACAGATTCACCCAATAGAAACCAACACAGAGAAGCTATTCATAAATGAATTCAAATGTCATCACCACTCACGCTGAAAACGAATGCAGTTAATAGGTCATCTTTTTTATTTTTGCTTTAGCTTGAAAGGTGTGGATGAATTTGAACAAATCCGGTGTAATTCAGATATCAATCTTTTCTTTTGCGTCTTGAAGGGCCTGCAATGACAAAAATGAAATAATAGATTAATGACACTTACAAAGAATTGCAATAATATGTCCTTATAGTGAGACAATTGGTAACGGAGTTAAAAAGTTTGAATAAATAATAAAATGAGGAACTGTATCCAGGTGTGTTTTGCATATGAGCGTCACTATTCAAAGAGACAAGAAAAAAAAACAAAACACCATTCACGCAATATTACTCATCTATTTTAGAAAGTGTTTAACCAACATGAAGCTTGATTTCCTGTTGAATGCTTAACTGTGCAATACAACCAACCACCGTGTCAAATGAAATATTAACCCCATATTACAGAGTCTACTGTACAAGTCTATAAAATATACATTTTAGTCTTATGTGTCTTTGTGACCCAACCAGCGCTAGAGCTCGAATGCAACTACAGGCTATATACTACCCTAAATAGTGTATACAGAATAAACATAATAAAGTCAAAGACTCAGATGGATGAATGGCGAGAGAGTGAGCGAGAAGAGCAGGAATGTCTGTGTTGACCTTCTGGATGGTTTCGTTGGCAGAATCGTCCTGCAGTAGAGATGCCAGCTCCAGTGCCTTCTCAAAGTGTGCCACACTGGCACTATAGTTGCTCAGCTTCACTGTGTTCACACAAGACAA
The DNA here is from genome assembly GCA_028031935.1 of Paedocypris micromegethes. NCBI lineage: Eukaryota > Metazoa > Chordata > Actinopteri > Cypriniformes > Paedocypris > Paedocypris micromegethes. Next base: position 7,412,590 of record CM051506.1, read on the forward strand.
ATCTCACTCAAACTCGTCCGCAGATTAAAACAGTGACCACTGGAACTCTTCAGATTACACTGCGTGGAATAAAAGATTCCGGCCATAGCTCTTAGTACTCACGTTCTGCTTGTGCCACGAGCATGTTGGCATTGAGCTGCCACTTTTCGTCCTGGATGGTTTCTGCGGCCTCTAGGCAGCACGTGCCACAGTTCTGCGCTTCTTTGTAGCGCTGCAGCACCAAGTAACAGCAGCCGATCTCGTGGAACAACCAGGCTTTCTCCAGGTCACCACAAGATGAAGGATCCCTCTCTTCCCAGCTGCATGAACACAGACCAACACCGCTTATACCAGGCCAATGTATTCAATAAGCTGTTCACTAAGTTTTATAAGCTGTTCAAGACCAGGGGTGCTCAATACGCCAATGGCCAATTCACGTGATTCAGCTCATTAATAGCATCCAGTACCTTCAGCACCCTGCAGATGGCGATATCACCTCACCCGCCCAAGAAATGAACCGTGGTAGAAAAAAATGCAGACTTGTCACAAAAAAAAAATCACAATGTAGCGTAACGGTCCACTCAATTATAGTGAAGTTGCTTATATTTTTGATACTCAGTACAAGTACAAAAAATACTCAAGTAAAGTAACAAAATCCATTTAGTCCAATGCTGCTGCTATTAGACTCCACAATTTAAACAGGTGACTTGAACTTTGGTTATGTTGTGCTATTTATTTATGGTTTGTGTTGTATTTATGATGTGTGCGGTGTGTTAATATTGTTTATTTATAGTGTGTGCAGTATTATTTATGTTTATGTAATGCACGCATGCTTATTTTCTCTTCATATAGATGTTTTTATATACATATAATTGAATGCTGTTGTGACATGACATTTCTGTGCCCACTGTGAAACAATTAAATGGCTTTTTCAATATCAATTACTCAAGTACTTTACACCACTGCAATTTATGTAGATTGAGAGACTATACTAAAATACTAACTATTCGTAAACAAAAAAGCATATTGTCTATTCTAGCTATGAATTGACTATGACACGTCACCGTGTCA
>CM051506.1:7413664-7423681 GCA_028031935.1 Paedocypris micromegethes
TCAACAATAACTAGTTTATTTCCTCTCATTCCAACATCTTTTAATCCGCCTCTAGTCAGTCATGACTGAAGCCTGGTTGGTCTTCACGCCTCACTGGGTTTTTGGATCAAAAAAAGCAGAAGTACATCTGCGGCCAAAACATGAGGCCGCTCATCCTCAGATGTCCTTTGAACATTGTGAAACCACAATGTTTCGGAACAAAATTTGATTTTGCACAAGCAGCCTAATCAAACAGTCATGTGCCAAACTAAATCCCTCCCGGGGTAATCGAACGATCGTCCTAAAAGGCAAAAATACAATCCTCAAGTTTTGCACTATTGTATTTTGGAATTGCACATTATATTTTTTATCTCATCACAATTTAACCATTTTTTTTGGCACGACCTTTTTTATTGTCGCTTATTTATTTTGTTCTCTTTTTGCTGTCTGCATTTTTGCCTTCACTGCTGTCATTTAAATTGTCCCTTTCGTTTCTGTTAAAAAACTTTTCTTTTTCTGTTTTTGCTGCTGCTGAACACAAAACAATTCCCCTAGTGGGATTATCTATAACCTTATTCTATCTAGCCATCCATCCAAGTTTAATTTCAAGGATTATTCTATGCTAACAAGCTACTTTACCTCAGAGTGACCGGTGAAAGTGTGAAACAGAAGCGGGGCCGTGTTTTACACCGCGGGGCGTGAGAAGGCAACACCTGCACATCATTTGGGTCAATCCGCCCGAGGCGCGTCCCAACCCGCGAGGCGCCTACCTAGGCAGCATCTGCAGCTCGTTCAAGTACGAAGTGTACAACACCCGAAATGTTGCCCATGTGGTCAACTCCCAATGGTTCAAACGCAGCTGTCGGTCCAAATTGGATTCGGGCACGGCCGTTAATCAAACCGAGACAAAGAACACGCCACGATGGGCTTTATTTGCGTTAGGCTTACGCAAACAGAGGCGGTTATTCGGGTCAGATTTTGCATTTAACGGGAACACGTGTAACGGGCACTGAACGCGTTTAACTTCGCTGGGAAACGCTGGCAAAAAAACGAAATACAGTGAAAAGGGGAAGAGGAAGTGAACGACAAACAATCTGGATGTGTTCGGGGCAACTATAAAGAGTATAAGTACTCAAAGAAGATGAAATAGGATTAACAAAGCACATGCGTCGGTTTCGGGAGTGGCAGTGCCCGAGGAGCCCGAGCACGCCGCACGCAGACAAAACACACGCGCGTGGACAAGAGCTGCGGGAGAGACACATGCTCGCAATATCTCTGCTGGCGTGGAGTTTAAACCGTGAAACCCAAACGTTCCAACGTAGCAATTCAATCAACGTGCAATGCTAATGCGACTTACGTTATGAATGCGTTGAAGTGCTGGATGTCCAAAGCGCCGTTCTGCACTATTCCACGTTTCTCCGGAGCTGCGCAGACGCGTCTGCTGCTGCTTCTGCTTCTGCTGCTGCTGCTGCCTCTCCGAGCACGAGCAAATAAGCAGGAAGCAAAACGGAAACCAGTGGCACTTGAGTGCGTGTGTGCGTGCACGAGCGCGCGTGCACGGATGGGAGAGGCAGATAATACAAACCAGAGCGAATTTTTTGATCACGTGGCCGCTGCTTTATCTCACTTTTTTGCGTCAGCAACCGGATATATATTTCCCCTTATTAGAATATATTTATATTCAATTATTTAGCATATGCGAACATGTAGAAATGACGAATAAATTAGCTCTATATTCAATCTAGAAAATGTTTAATTAACCAATTGTTTTATTTTTCAGCTTCATATACAATACATTTAAAATATTATCAAAGTCTGAAACATGTTGTCTACATTTTCTTTAGGAACGTTAAGTGGTTTATTCAATGTGAATAAATCACGTAACGTTGATCTGCGCGTAAAATGTCTTGTTTTTAAATTATGATCACGTCAATATAAAATCCAGCACTATTTTAGAAATGTAAATTTGTAGTTTTTATTTGTCAATGCTTTTAATGATCACACAAACAGCGCTATATGAGTAGTGCAATAAAGCCATTTTACAGAAGCTTTCCAAGCAGAACTTCGAATGCCATAGTGCAGGTTGTGTCTTGCAGAGTTCTTGAGTAGTTATGTGCCTTGACAGAACAACTGACAGGTAAAAATAGCTGCTTCAGCTCATTGACCTGGGTTGAGATCAAATGTGGCTTGGCTGTTGCTTTTTCCTACATGTTTTTTTGTGTTGTTAGCAGGCAAACCACATTTTTAATGCTTTAGCAGAAGAGCGGCTGATCTGGTTATGGAGAAACTGGTAGATGGACATAAGAGATTGTGTCCTGTTGAGTGTCTGAGCTGAAATCTTGTGTTAGGATTAGACCGATGAATAGATAAACACTGCTTTATCATCACTGAGCAAGACTGCTGACATCAAACGCAATTTACTTTGGATAGAGTTTATTTATATATAACCACATGCAAAACAGATTCACCCAATAGAAACCAACACAGAGAAGCTATTCATAAATGAATTCAAATGTCATCACCACTCACGCTGAAAACGAATGCAGTTAATAGGTCATCTTTTTTATTTTTGCTTTAGCTTGAAAGGTGTGGATGAATTTGAACAAATCCGGTGTAATTCAGATATCAATCTTTTCTTTTGCGTCTTGAAGGGCCTGCAATGACAAAAATGAAATAATAGATTAATGACACTTACAAAGAATTGCAATAATATGTCCTTATAGTGAGACAATTGGTAACGGAGTTAAAAAGTTTGAATAAATAATAAAATGAGGAACTGTATCCAGGTGTGTTTTGCATATGAGCGTCACTATTCAAAGAGACAAGAAAAAAAAACAAAACACCATTCACGCAATATTACTCATCTATTTTAGAAAGTGTTTAACCAACATGAAGCTTGATTTCCTGTTGAATGCTTAACTGTGCAATACAACCAACCACCGTGTCAAATGAAATATTAACCCCATTACAGAGTCTACTGTACAAGTCTATAAAATATACATTTTAGTCTTATGTGTCTTTGTGACCCAACCAGCGCTAGAGCTCGAATGCAACTACAGGCTATATACTACCCTAAATAGTGTATACAGAATAAACATAATAAAGTCAAAGACAGATGGATGAATGGCGAGAGAGTGAGCGAGAAGAGCAGGAATGTCTGTGTTGACCTTCTGGATGGTTTCGTTGGCAGAATCGTCCTGCAGTAGAGATGCCAGCTCCAGTGCCTTCTCAAAGTGTGCCACACTGGCACTATAGTTGCTCAGCTTCACTGTGTTCACACAAGACAAATCTCACTCAAACTCGTCCGCAGATTAAAACAGTGACCACTGGAACTCTTCAGATTACACTGCGTGGAATAAAAGATTCCGGCCATAGCTCTTAGTACTCACGTTCTGCTTGTGCCACGAGCATGTTGGCATTGAGCTGCCACTTTTCGTCCTGGATGGTTTCTGCGGCCTCTAGGCAGCACGTGCCACAGTTCTGCGCTTCTTTGTAGCGCTGCAGCACCAAGTAACAGCAGCCGATCTCGTGGAACAACCAGGCTTTCTCCAGGTCACCACAAGATGAAGGATCCCTCTCTTCCCAGCTGCATGAACACAGACCAACACCGCTTATACCAGGCCAATGTATTCAATAAGCTGTTCACTAAGTTTTATAAGCTGTTCAAGACCAGGGGTGCTCAATACGCCAATGGCCAATTCACGTGATTCAGCTCATTAATAGCATCCAGTACCTTCAGCACCCTGCAGATGGCGATATCACCTCACCCGCCCAAGAAATGAACCGCGGTAGAAAAAAAATGCAGACTTGTCACAAAAAAAAAATCACAATGTAGCGTAACGGTCCACTCAATTATAGTGAAGTTGCTTATATTTTTGATACTCAGTACAAGTACAAAAAATACTCAAGTAAAGTAACAAAATCCATTTAGTCCAATGCTGCTGCTATTAGACTCCACAATTTAAACAGGTGACTTGAACTATGGTTATGTTGTGCTATTTATTTATGGTTTGTGTTGTATTTATGATAGTAAGTAAGTAAGTAAGTAAATTTTATTTATATAGCACTTTTCTCAGACAGAATCACAAGTGCTTTACAAGGTATAAGAGACAAAAGACAGTAAAATCATAAAATCAACAAGATAAAACCCAGACAGTATAAAACTAAAGAAGAAATAAAAGATCAGAAATAAAACAGTCAGAGCCTAAAAACGCTGTCAACTAAAAGCCTGCTTAAATAGATGTGTTTTCAGCTGTTTTTTAAACCATCAACCGAATGCATTGTCCGTAATGAGAGAGGCAAGGCGTTCCACAGTCTGGGAGCTACGGCCTGAAAGACACGTCTCCCCGGGTCTTCAGCCGAGTTTTGGGGATTTTCAGGAGGGACTGACCGCAGGAACGGAGAGCACGGTTAGAGGAGTATGGGGTTAAAAGATCAGTAATATATTGAGGAGACTGACCGTGTAGTGCTCTAAAAGTTATCACTAAGATCTTAAAATCAATCCTATACTGGACTGGAAGCCATGATGTGTGCGGTGTGTTAATATTGTTTATTTATAGTGTGTGCAGTATTATTTATGTTTTTGTAATGCACGCATGCTTATTTTCTCTTCATATAGATGTTTTTATATACATATAATTGAACGCTGTTGTGACATGACATTTCTGTGCCCACTGTGAAACAATTAAATGGCTTTTTCAATATCAATTACTCAAGTACTTTACACCACTGCAATTTATGTAGATTGAGAGACTATACTAAAATACTAACTTCGTAAACAAAAAAGCATATTGTCTATTCTAGCTATGAATTGACTATGACACGTCACCGTGTCAAACTGCATACAACAGCATCACAAACTCACGAAGCCAGAAGCTGTAATGGATTTTATTGACTGGAAGAATTGGAACCAGTCAAGAAGCCATTATTTAAGCACGAAATGGTAAAATACCGCCCTTCCCAATGTTTATTTTGTTTGTCACCGATAGTGTCACCGACACTTTAGAAAGTTTAACAAACATCTAAAAAAAACATGAACTAACAAGTAACAAAAAATCATTACTGTTTTCAGTATCATCTGACGTGTGAGCAGCCCTGTTCAAGCCACAAACAACAAATGGAAAACATTTTTAAATTGCGCCTTGTAAGCAAGAATAAAGGCGGATGGACGTACGTCTCTATAGCTTTTTGAAACTTGCCCATATGTGTGTACACAGTGCCAATGTTGTCCAGAGCCCTGGATTTACTGTGCGGCAGGTTGCTACGAAACACAGCACAAACCAAACACAGATCAATAGTGAATTATTAACAAACCTGGCGCTTTAACACAGCTCTCGGGTCACTCACCCACGCTTGGCCAGGTCCAGATCCTTGTTGTGATGACTCAGAGCCTGTTCTAAATTCCCAAGATCAAGGTAAGCATTGCCTGCATCCAACACAAAGTTGATTATTTTAAATTAAATCATACATTGCTCATCACAGAGCATTGAAATACGGATTAAGAAAACGATGGAATCACCGATGGAGCTGTGCAGGATCCCAACAATTTCTGTCTTATTGGGCAGTACTTCCTCTTTCCACTTTTTCACGGTGATCAAAAGCTCGGTGGCCTTCTTCAGGCTGGATTCGGCTTTTCCTGCATTCAAGTCTGTTAATATACAAAATACAAATCACATCTTAGGAGCTGCGTAACCAAAAGACAACTAGCTTAACTAGCAGCAGAGGTGTAAAGAGAAAAGCATACATGAGTAAAAGCACGAATACCTTACTGTAAAAAATTACGTGTCACCAATTCCATTAAGAGTTGAGTAAAAGTCGTAAAGTATTGAATAATAAAAGAACTGACAGAGTTTCTTGTTTTTTACATTTCTTGGTGTTTTTGAGCCTAAATGCAGTACGAGTTAAATACTTATTCGCGAGCTTTTATTCCCTGAGATAGAAATTAAAATGAACACCTCAAAGTTTCAAAACGACAAAAAAAAATAGATAAAAAAAGAACTAAAAAATCAATCTCAGTTAAACGCAAGTGCAAAAAAGTGCCACAGCTAATTAGCTAATAAATAGCATCCAGTACCTTCAGCATCCTGCAGATGGCCACATTGTCCGCCAAAGAAATGAACCGCGATAGAAAAAGACTTGTTGCACACAATCACAACGTAACGAGCATCATTAGGCGTCCATTCAAATGTAGTGGAGTAAAGAGTACAGATACTCAATAAAAAATATCGTAAAGTAGAGAGTAAAAGTTGCTTGTACTTTTGTTTAGTACTAGTACAAAGAAGCTAAAAATGTTCAAAGAAAGTAACAAAGTCAATTTACTCAAGTACTTTACACCACTGACTAAAGCTCACTCTCCCGCGTCACTTTCTGTTCAACCATTTCAATGTTCTGCTGTCCTCATATTTTACTGTCTAAAAACGAACATTTTAGTGAACTCAAGACTAAAGACAAGTTGCAGCTTGAGCGAGTAAGACTGTCCTGCTCTCCGATTGGTCAGCCCATCAACCTATCCAGGTGAAGTAGATGCAAGGTCTTTAACACACGGAAGCTGGCATTAGCTTCTGTTCCTGTGACTCAGACACTGAGGAACTAGCTCCGAACATCTCGTATGATCTTATATCCAGGCCAAGTATGACTCGGCAACACATCTGGGCCAAAGGTCATGATGTGACACATCAGAGGAGGCCACGTGGCAGTTAAGAAGATCTGATCTAAACAGATTTCTCCAAGAAGTTCACCTTTGTCGATGTCGTCCAGGGCGTTGAGGATGTATTGTGTGGGCTGTGAAGGGGGCTTGGGGTGGCCCTGCTGCATCAGGAGCTGGTGGTCTCTCTCACGAGCCTCGATGGGCTTCTCAAGCCGCCAGAACTCAGCACGCGTGTCGATGTACGAGATGCAGTCGGTGATTAGAACTTGCAGGCTATTTCCAGTCTTCGTCCGACCTTTTAGAAGATCTGTGAAAACAAAACCCCACCGTTATGGTCTCGCTCTCGTGGAGGCGCTTTAAACCCACGGACCCTTGTTTCGCCGCAGCTGCGCCAGACACTCCCAGTCGCTGTACAGGTGTCCTCGCAGATGCCGGGCTGTTTTCTCACTCTTTATCTTCTTCTGTGGCTGCTTGGGCTTCTATCGGCAGAGAGAGGTCAGGATTATTTCAAAACGAGAAACTGTGAGAAGGAAGCACAACTAACCTCGCTGCTCTTGTGTGGAAGAGACAAGTCTGCGTTTTTCATTAACTTGGCAGGAGAGCATCCTTCACAGGAGAGACGGAGATGTCAACGTGAGTGTTGATGATGAAGAAAGAATGGAAAGCGCAGGGTTAATGTGAGAGCTTGTACCTTCCAGGGAGTTGTTGATGGCTTCCTCAGCTTTCTGGATCCCACGACGGAACTTCTGCTGCTCTGGCCGGAGCTTATGACCCCTGTGATAGTAGACCAGCGCAAATTCAAACTCACCCATCAGGTAGAGGGCTTCGGCCTTCTGGTACACACCCTGCCACACACAAAACCACCAAGCAAAAGTCAAACGACCTCATGGCAAAGTCTTCAGTCTTTCTACATGACGTGACGTGATTTTTCATGCATTGTTTTATTTTTTTTTTACTAAACCAGTTCCTCAACAACATCTCTCAATTTAATCGCAACAGGTTTTCCTCACAAATTTCCTTGAAGAAACGGGTGAAGAAATGTGCATGCTAAACACACCACATATTTTTGAGTAAAGTGAGCGTATATATTAAAGTAAAGTGTAAAGAAAAGTGAGGTGATTGGCAGTAAAATCAATTAATAGTGGGCTGGGTTTCAATAACTACCAACATTTTCACGTGTCTCACAAAAAATAGCGAAAAATAAAGTAAATTAAAAACAAAAAAAAAAAACCCAACAAGGGCTGATTAAAGCATATTGCTTAATTAGGTCTGTTAAGTGTAAAGTGATCATGGCAGGTCTATTGATTCTGCATACAGTGTTCATATTATTACAGTACATTAAAATTATATGGAAACAATTAATATTATTAAACATACTTATTAAAACAACAAGTATTGCTTTCAAATAGTTTGTTCAGTGTCCCGGTCCCTGCACTTTCCGAACAAGGTGTTTAGTCGCCCCCTTCTGGACACGCAACCAAAGAAAGGTTCACTTCCAAATATTACTTTAATATGAAAAACGCAGGTAAATTCTGAAGGGGGGGGGGGGGATAAATATGAAAAAAAAACGCACCGGGAAGAAGACTTTGTCGTCTTTAATGGAGGTCTCGGCGTCTTTAAGCGAACTCTGTGCATCTCCCATTTTAAAATAACACCTTGATCTCGCCACCAGACAGTTCTTGTCACCGGGCTGTAGACTCAAAGCCTGCTCGATAAAACAGAATGTATTTTTAGCGGTGCAGAAAAACAGGAATCAACAGCAACAAAAAAAAAAAATCAAAATTCTAACCTATCTTACCGTCGAAAAGCTGTCAATGGCTTTGATGTACTCTCCCTTGTGAGCCAGCATCTCGCCTTTAGCCATGTACGTTGCAAAAGTACATTTTGGTTCCCCACTATCGTCAATTCGCCTCGAACGATAGGACATTTCGGACAGACTGTTGCTCTTCAACGCTTTCCGTTTTTCCCGAACTGTTCAGGACAGTCGCTTCGCCTGTATCCTAGCAACAAACTTCAGGCGGCCAATAAACAGGGTTGAGTTTTACGTCTGACGTAAGCCTTTTTTTTTTTTACGACATCGCACGTCGATCGTAGTTTTAATTATGGAACAAAAAAAAGATGCTCGACGATACATTTGGAAGGACGTCATTAATCCTTTTGACAATCATGAACACTTTTGAAATACATTTGCACACACGCGCGCGCGCACAGACACTAAACATTTGGACAAAAGATTTTGGTGCAGGGGAAAACAGAATTTTCTTTATTTACACGGCTTTTGTATTTTTCTTGGAAAAAAAAAAAAAATCAATGTTCAAGCCAAGTCCGCATGAGCACATTTTTAAAATACACCAAAGATCTGTCAAGACCAAAGAGTCATTTCTAACCAATTCCTGGTCAGATCACAGTCCGCGTGTCAAATAGAGCCAGAGGAAACCAGAACAACATCAAACCAGCAGCACTTCAACATACAGGAAGATTTAATGGCTTTGGGTTAAGCAGAAAAGACCACCAGACATGGCTCAATGATCATGCTCGAGTTTCACACAGATCACCAAAACACAGACACACACTGTGTGGTGACGGACGTAAATCCTACAAAGGTCACTAGACGTCCTGTGTGTGTCGCAGTTGGTTAACAGGAACAAACGTACAAAAACCGCTGACAAACGCAGTCTCTCCCTGGCTTTAAATGAGACGAACGCAGATCCTTGTGCATTTAAGGTTGATCAATGTGAACCGGGCTCACATCCAGCAAATATACAATAAATATACATATCAAAAAGTGTGTTCTATAGTTTAAAAAAAAAAAAAAACTCAACACTAAGGAACACTTTACATTCCAGTAAAATGTACAATGCAGCACAGAGTTTGATGGCAACATTAACATTAGAAACATACAGTGAGGGATGATGCTCAAACTCCATCGCTCTGAACCTCTGTATGCAGTAGTCTAAAATCTGCCCGCATGCTGGACTCGGTGGACAATCTCACCATGCGGTTTGGCATGTGTCGCTGCATTCCCGTAGCAATCGCTCGCCACGTCTTTAAAAAGGTTTGCCTGATTCGCATCGGTGGAATTAGGACTTTCAAATTGCGTTCAATCTTGATGCCACTAGCAGGGACGAATTCAGGGATTTACCATTTATTTACGGACATGCCTCGGATAAACCAGTGTTTCCGGTAAAACATGTCTGAAAACGATGGGAGAAGTAGTAAGTGATGTTATTAAACGTGAACAATTGTGGATTTCCACGCAAGCACCCTTAGAGTGAGCTAACGGAACCAGACGGCTCAAATTTTCCTAGTTGAGGCTTTAAAAACAGAAAGAAAAAAATATGAAAGATGATAACGCATTTGGGTGAAAGCCAAAAAGAATCGGATAAAAAAAA
>CM051506.1:7423698-7439874 GCA_028031935.1 Paedocypris micromegethes
AAAAAAAATGCATAAAAATCCAACTCAACTCAAAACCAAATCCTCAAAACTACAGTACAGCTGGATATGGATGACGTGGATGGAGAAAAAAAACAAACGAACACATTTTCTTTCGACTGAATGGCCGCGCTTTGGCTTCTTGTCTCTGTGCAAAAGCAGTAAAACCAGTCAATGGCACAGACGCAAGTCCAGCGGTGGAGCCGAGGCCTGGAACACCAGTGTCATAGATCAGAGAGCTGGGATGGGGAAATAGTCCGGTTCAGTTCTTGTGGAACTACTGCATATGTGTTGGATGATGCCAAGTTAACCAAACTGGAAAAAGAAGTTCCCAGGTCCAGATGCTGCGGAGTAGAAACACAGGATGATGAGTGATCAGAAACACAGGAAGTAACAGTGATTGCATGGGAACGTGGTCAAGCGCTTCAGTTCAGACATTTAAAAAAAAATCAAATACGGCACTCAACGGTTTGTGATGTAAACTTGTCTGATGAACAAGAGCAGTACTACTAATCTTCGACATGTAACTCACAGTTAATAAACACATTTTTGAGTGAAAATTAAGCAGTTTATGGGTTTGAGATTGACTCATTTCAACCTTTAATCATGTAAAACCGAGGCACTGCCGTTTTAAATGTATAGGAGAAAATTACAAAAAGGTTTTCCTTACATGAATTTCCTTCGAAACTAAACCCTCCAGGACCACCAAAGAAGGCTTTAAAGATGTTGTTGGCATCAAAGTCTGAAAACAAAGGAAAAAAAAAAAACCCCATTAACTGAATTATTGTTAAGTGTATAAAGGCTATACAGTGTATATGTAAAGAAGACATACCCATGTTCATATCATCGTCTTCCAAATCATGACCGCTGTCGTAACGCGTCTTCTTTTTGGGATCTGAAAGCACCGTAAAAGCCTCTCCCACCTCCTTAAACTTCTTCTCCTCCTCTTTCTGCACTTCAGCACTCGCTCCACTGTGTCGATCTGCGGAAAAAAAGAAAAAAAAAAAAAAAAAAAAGACTAAATATGAAAACAACTCATTCACCGCCAGTTTCGCTGGAGTAAATGTTACATTTAATTAAATTTAGTTTAATTTAAAAGAAACAAACAAAAAAAAAATAAAAATAATAATAGGTGACACGTTTGGTCGAAATTGTCCTAATGTAGGCTCCAGTTTCAAAGATTGATTCTGGTAATTTTGTAATGTTTTGGGATTTCACAAATTGAGTTAAAAACATTTGACAACGTGTCTGGCTTGTATGTGACCAGTCGCTTGTATGTGTATGAAGCACAGAGGAATTTATGGTCCTAAACCATCAAAACAAGACATTCTGATGACCACAAAATGGTGGTTATTACACCCCAAAATTAAAACAAAAAGTAGTTAAATACGCTGCTAACATGCTCGGTGAGGAAGCGTGTAAGCGGCGAGTACCTGGATGGTGCATTAGAGCGCGTTTGCGATACGCCTTCTTGATTTCATCTTCAGTTGCATTTTTATCCACTCCCAAGACTTTGTAGTAATCCTTTCTCTTGCTTTTCTTCAGCTCCAACTGAGCGTTCTTCAACAAGTTCTTATGTTCTAAAACACATGGCGGAAGCAGGGATGAGATTAGACATCCATTGATTTGGAATGGATGAAGCCACTATATACCTTTAGTCTTTTCTGTCTGATAAACCTTCTCATAGTCTCTGACGGCTTCTTCGTACTGTTCGGTGTCCATGTAACTACAGTGTAGAGCACAGAGATTACAACACCCGAGGATTTTCACTGCAGAGACGGCAGGTGAGATCACAGTGAACGTACCACTGGGCTCTTCTCAAGTAAGCCTTGATATACGACTCGTCTAGTTTGATGGCCTTTGTGCAGTCCTCAATGGCCTGGTCCAGTTTGTTTATCTGAAATCATGAGAAAAGGAACATAGAAAATGAAGCATGAGTCCCAAATCATGATGAAAAGGAGACTGATGTGCTCTTGACCCAAATTGAGCATGTGTGAGAAACTAAGTGTGACTTAAATAGCGGCAATGTGCTCCGTGCTGCAGATATTTCTAGATTAAGGGCATTTGGGTTCCTCACCTTGGATCCTACGGTGGCTCGGTTGCAGTACAGCTTGGCATTTGTTTTAATGTTGTTTGGATCGATAGTCAAGGCTTCAGAATAAAGTTCATAGGCTTCCTCGTAGCTGCCCTCTTTGAACGCTTTGTTGCCTTCCTCCTTCTTGGCTTTGAGGGCTTTAGCATTCTGAACAAAACGGAAAACAAATCAGGTTAGTAATAATAAAAATAAAATAAATACAATAAAACCAGATGTGGGTCTTACTCTGCAGGCCAGACGAGCCTTCTCGTGGTCTGGTGCCATGCGCAAGGCTTGAACAAAAAACTGCACGGCCTTATCGATGCAGTCCTCATAGTACAGACACAGTCCTCGCACATACAGCGCATCACCGTTTGTCGAGTCCATCCGCAAAATGTCACTGAGAAAAGAAAACACAAATATACATCCATACATTTTACACTCGAGCTCAAACTCTCAATGTCACAGAGCTCTAGCAATTTAAACTAGAATTTATTGTTATAATTATGCAAATGTCCACCCTACTCTTTTGCTACATTACTAACAAATTTTGCGTGCGTTTTAATTATCGCACAAGCACAAGACACCGGTAATAGAAACATAACAGATTATATATGTGCGTTTCAAAAAAGGAAGCAACATTTTCAAATTATTTGGCAAATCTATGGCATGTCGCTTAACACACAGCACATTATTTTATCACTATGCGTTCAAACCATCTTTTAAGGAAAATACATTCCTCTCACACAAAGACAACTTAACAGTAGTCGTAAAATCATGGACATACGGTTATGGTTTCTGGACATTAAACTTTGGTGACAGAAAAAATGTGAAAACGCAAAACTTCATGATGTACACGCCACCAGGTGTTATTAAATAACGACATCAATAAAACCCAATCAGTGAAGGCAGTACCTAGCAACAGACTGCGCCTCTGGGTAGCGTCCCAGCAGAGCCAGACATTCAGCTTTCAGCACCTTGAAGCGGTGACACGCAGCAGCAGGTTCTAAAGCTCGATCCATACAGAACACCACCTACAAACACACACACACACACACACACACACACACACACACACACACACACACTCATCAAGCTTCTGCACAGACGAAAAGACCACCACAAACACACCCACCATCCTGAAGTCCCGCTTCTCAAAGCTGATCTCTGCCATGCGCTCAAACTCCAGGATGGACTCTGCGCTCTTCAGCTGTGAGAGATGGAACATCATGTCAGATACGGTCAGTCATCCAGAAGGACTTCTAGACAGCGATGACTGGGTTATTAATGGTTACTCTACCTCCTGCTGCGCTTGGCTGTTGTCAGGTTCTAGCTCCAGAATCTTCTGAAAACAGCAACTGGCAGCCATTGCATTACCCAGCAGCAAGTGGCATTTTCCTTCACGCATGTGACCCTGTGAAACCCAACCACAGAGTTAGCGCACAACACACACACACACGCAATCTATTGACATGTCACCTTCAAAAAGGTGTCGTCTAGTCGAACGGCCTGCTGGGAATCCTCCAGGGCCTCTCTGTAGCGACTCAGCATCATTAGTGTGGCAGCGCGGTTGCCGTAGTAACTGGCATTTTTGGGGCTCAGGTCTGCCAAACAGGACACAAAATTGTGATGCTGGTCATGGATGAAGCATGGACAACTGAAGAAACTGAAGTCAACAAAACCGTTTTACAGAGGTTTACATTATTTTACCTCAACTATTACTTTCAGAAAAAGGAAACTTACCAATGGCCTTGGTGTAAAAGTTGAACGCTTCCGTGTAGTCCTTCCTGACGTAAAATGCATTGCCCTGCTCCTTGAAGCCTTCGGCCTCCCTAGGTTCAGCAGACAAAACACACAATTAAAACAATCCAGACCATGTACTGCTCTTTTTTTAACCAAACATCATGGGACAAATGTCAAGGTTCCTTATGTTGGTATGGTTGAATAGTTTATTGACCTACCCGTGATTCCCTTCCTCAAAAATGCTGCTTAAATCTTTGTCTGGATAAAATGCGTCATTAGACTGGATCTATTTTTAGTTGTAATATTAATGTTCTACTACTCAACTACTAGGGAATCAACTACTAGGAGCTTTTTTTCCGTCATTTTTTCCCCTCTCTTTTGCATTATATTTACATTTTAAGCTCAGACATTATGCACATCAGATGTTATTAAACAAAGCTGACACTATAAGAGGCATTTACGACAATAAAGCGAGATTAAATCATCATTGTATCATTCAGTAGACGTCCAATGAAGTTTGTTGCTGTGGTTACAAAATTCCAGTTGCTTGCACGTCCCCGAAGACAAGCGTTCAAAAGAATGGAAAGACAAGAAAGATAGTGATAAAAAAAAAATTACACCGAAGAAACACAGTTGCTGTGTTTCTTGTTCAGTGTCATTAATGTGATCCACATTAAGCGATCCGACTGGTGTTTCCAAAAGAGATTACAAAGTTCATGACCACAAATCATGTGAGAATAAACACTCCAAAAACATTATGCGAGTATATATAGCAGAATATTCTAGAGAAGGTTCGTGCGATTTTAAAATGGAAATATTAAAACCAGTAAGCCTCATAAGGACTTACTGATCCTCAAACTCACTAACCACCAGCATAATTGTACAGTTTTACAACAGTAAACGGTGGTTCAAAACAAGAATACTCACATCCCACTGGATTAAAGTAATACCGTCCCTCTTATTGGCAACATTTGATGATAAATTGTAATTTACGTGCTTAGATCTTCCCCAGTCAGTGGGCAACGGTGACGTCACGCGTCCACGCGCTCTTACTAACGCGCGCAGCATAGAAACAGAAACTTCCAGAAAGAAATGCACAACACGGGAGCAGCGGAGGGCGGTGGGCCGCAAGTAAACGTCGCATTACACAATTATCAAACTGAACAAAGTAATTCACGTGAAACATTACATTGCATTCTCCTGATTAGCATCGGTTTTACGCAACACACGGCAATTACACCGGCTGACATGCATGTCAACGATTATATAGCTGTAAATGTGTTTATCTCGGATTCGGTTGTCAGGCCGTGGGCCAAAGTTAACCAAGACGAAATTAACAAAGCTCAGACCAAATATTAAATTCCAGCTTTTTTTAAAACAATATAATTTATTTTAAAATTATTCGTTTGAAAGAGAAAGTAGCTTGAGCTGGCACTATTTACCAGGTATTGAAAGTAGCGACGACCTACCGGCGACCATGCGTCATGACGTCACTTCCTCCCCCAAAATGCACGCGCGTTTCTGCATTTTAGTCCGGTTAATTCGCCTCCCCACGCGCCGCCAAGAACGAGTTCGGTCAAAGCATCACCGCGTCATCAATAAACAACTGGCCAGTCCAGATGTGGCGCGGGGCGGCCCGTGTCGTGTTCTTAAGAGGTCGGATGTCCCGTGGACTTCAACCTAATTCTTCCTCTCAAACTGTGTCACGGCGAACGGCACAGCTGTCCCAATAACGCGCGTTGCGGCCATATGAAGGCGTTTTAGAGGTCAGAGGTCGGCCCGAGACGCGTGACATTACGGTTGAAACACTGCCTCGACACGACACGCAGCTCCCCGGTAACACTAGGCCGACGCGACACCCCTGGATTTTCAAGTTATGCGGCAATCGCGATCCACTCAGGGGCCTCACGCGTCCTGAAGAGCCGCCGGCGCTCCTCTCAAACCCGCAGACCGCGCCACCCTCCCACCCCGCTGAGAGAGCGATCGCTCGGGTACCTCTCCAACTCCTCGTCGCTGATTACGTCCATCTCTGGATCCATAGAGGAGTCGTAGTCTATAGTCGCCATTTTGCTGTAGAGAGGCGGAGGATGAACAGAAGCATGTGAGGCTTTCATACTGCCTTCGGCTCCGCCCACTTCTGCCCTGCGCAATATGCCCATATTAGGTCAACGGATGAGACTTTCTATAAAAGAACGAGCGACATACTTTTATTTTCCCCCACCATTTAGCACTAAAGATTAGGGGGGGGGGTCCATCTGTTTTTTTTTTCAGGCCGGGAAGTTGAAATAAAACAGAATAATACGTCCGACATTAAAATGACCTTATCTGTAACGTCGTTTGCTTTACATAAGTAGGTGTCATTTTAAAAGAATAAAAATTACAAATTACTCACTGTCACTCAATGACAACAGTGGCTAAACTATGCTGGGAGATTTTGGCACCGTAATGCTGCACGGCCTACACGTTTGAGTGACGGTTGTGTGATCCAATCAGTGACGATGTGTCTACTCGCATGTCATATAACTTAATTATATTGATCGTTATTCATTTATTAGACTCTGATCCATGGCGGCCACCAAATTGAGACACGTTTGGAAACAACAAAACATTTTAAGTTCTGTTTTGTTTGGTTGATTATATTCTAGTTGTGCTGCTGCATTCTTGATTTTTGTAAAGTTGTGTTGGCATTAAAAAGCATTAATCAAGAGTGGAGATTTCAGAGTTTTAGTGGGACATTATGTGGGACGTGAAGGTGTCATTTTCTTGATGCCGTTGTGGATCTGCAGGACAGCGGTTGTGGTTCCTGTGGTTGCAGGGATGTGTGTAGAGAAATTCGGGTGACCATCAAACATGACACTCAGATTACGTTTACAGTATAAAATAAGCTTTATAGTTAGAACTTTTTTGTTTAACTGGCATGTGTCAATGAGATTTCTTCCCGGCCGCTAGAGGGAGCGCTGCTGCCACACGGAACAGCCGCCGACTCCAGTCTCCTCCCGGACTGAAGAAGCCTACAAACTAAACAGGAAGCATCATCGGTGGTGAGACTAGTTCAGCTCGCGTTTACACAGTCGGTGTAGTTTTATTTTATAACAGGGTTTGGATTCTGTTAAATGGCCGCTATTTAACATTGGTTCGAAACCACGTCATTTTTTTACATCCAAATTTTTGACGTCTCGCCTATTGACTGTTTTTAATTACCCTTGTCATCACAAGTTTTTTTTATACGAGCTATTTTATCTGACAATGGGCAAAAGCTGCAAGGTGGTGGTGTGCGGCCAGGCGTCTGTCGGGAAAACCGCGGTTCTGGAGCAGTTGCTGTACGCCAACCATGTCGCAGGTGAGTAGGAAGTGTTTACGTCACGACAGATTTTACATGACGTTATGTCGTCAAACATAAAACCAACCATGTCGCAGGTGGGTAGGAAGTGATTACAACACATATTTTTCCTGATGTTATGACGTAGAGCATAAAACCAACCTCGATGTTGCAGATGAGTAGAAAGTGATTGTGACAATAGCCAATAACATTCCGTAATGACGTCAACATTAAGCAAGAATATTTAAAATGAAAATAAAAAAATGAACATTTCTAAAGCGCTATGCATGCAGAAATATATATGTGTGTGTGTGTGTGTGTGTGTGTGTGTGGTGTATATAATAAATGTAGATTATGCATGTGCATATTGTGCATATATTCCTTTTCTTACGCTGTGTTTTTGGCAGGGACAGAGACTATGGAGACCCTGGAGGACATTTACATCGGCTCAGTGGAGACGGACCGTGGGACGCGGGAGCAAGTGCGCTTCTACGACACGCGAGGGCTGCGGGACGCTCACGAGTTTCCTCGCCACTACTTTAGTTTCGCCGATGGGTTTGTGTTGGTCTACAGCGTCGACAGCAAAGAGTCTTTCAAGCGCGTGGAGCTTCTGAAGAAGGAAATCGATCGCTGCCGTGACAAAAAAGAGGTTTGTGTGTGAAAAGTTTGAGTCAAAAAACAGAAACGCTGTCATTCAGGAGTTTGGTTATTGTCGTACGTAAATACATGATATCGAGACTTGAAGTGGAAATAAAATGTTTTAACTTTACAATAATTCAGCAGACGCTTTTCTCCAAAGACAGTTGTGGTATCAACTAGTTCAAGATTACAATCTGTGGCCTTTAAGTCCAACTCTAACCATTAGTCCACAACTGCCATCAAAATCGATTCTTGACCAGAGAAACCATTTTGTTATTTCATTAAAAAAAAACCAGATTGATGTTATTTTCCCTCAAATTTACATTAATTTAGAAATTTAGAATTGGAAATGTGAGTGTCATATTTTACTTACGTGGTTGTTCTTATTGATTATTCTCATTCACACTAATGATAAACACTGACCTTAAACTGTTCAGGAGAAAGTTTCGAATCAAATAAATTGTGCTTTTCCCACCGCGTGTGTCAGATATTGAGGTTTTTCTATGATCACAGGTGACTATTGTGGTCCTGGGCAACAAGCTGGACCTGCAGGAGCAGAGGCGGGTGGACGGCGAGGCGGCGCAGCAGTGGGCCCGGCAGGAGAAGGTCCGGCTGTGGGAAGTGTCAGTGACCGACAGACGGACCCTCATCGAGCCCTTCGTCCACCTGGCCAGCAAAATGACCCAACCTCAGAGCAAGTCCACCTTCCCACTCAGCCGCAACAAGAACAAGGGCAGCGGCTCGCTGGACGGCTGAAGACGGAAGACTTGCTGTTTTAATGCGACTATTGTGAGGAAACGACGATGCAGGTTTGAGTTTAATGACTGTGATTCTCTGTGAATCAACACATTCCTGTTACGCTGGTGAATGAGTCTAACTAATGCGACTGTGCTAGAAAAACTTTCTAGAAAGACGTTTCATTGCCGTTTGTTGTTTTGTATATTTTGTTTTTTCCAGAAAAACCGTCTTACGGTTTTATACACATGTATAAAATATCTTAAATACTAAATGACTGTCTCATACTTGGCTTTAGTCTAATGAGCTTTATAGATTTATATAATTTTTATTCAAAGCTCATCATGAAAAAGTCATTTTCTTTAAATAAAAGGACTTTTTTTTTCTTTCACCAAACGTCGGGCTCGTTGCTCATAGCTGGAGTTTAACAGCGCCGCCATCTTACACGGCTGCACATTCCCTTTCATGTTTCCCCAGGAGGAGTAAACGCTAGAATTGGTTTCATTGTTCCTTTATCTGTCTTTTACTGTGTGGATTTCATTCTGTTCGTGGTTAAATCTGCAGTGACCTTATAATAGAGGGCAGAGTTTCTGCAGCCAGAGACAGAGAGCGTCAGCGAGGAACAGACAGACACTCGTGTTTAAAGGTTAAAACATGTTCTGTTACTCGAGCAGTTTAATATATTTTATTACATTTATGACAAGAGCTGTTGCTCCGATTCAAAATAAGACGTAGAGTAAGAATAGTAGAGTAGTAGAATAAAATCATTTGTTTTCCTGCCTGTAGGTGGCAGTCAATACACACATACATATACAATTTTAAACAAAACATTTAAATGGGTTTTAGGACATGTTTTTGCAGTACATTTAGTGAACACAGGGCGGCGCTTAAAGGCTAGACGTAAAACCTAAAAGCTATAAATAGCAAAAAAAAAAACAATTCTGTGCAACGAATAGATTTTTTATACTAAAGACTGACTGACTTACACCGAACGGTCTTATATAAGTGGAAATAATCAGATTAAACCCTCAATTTCTGTCTCATTCTTGCCTTTATTTCGTTTTCAAGCATTCGCACACACATTGTACAGACCCAAAGAGTCAAAACCCCCTGAAACGTTTCCCTCGGTGTCGGCTGACAAAAGACGCACACAAATCTACAGATCACAATGAAGGTTTGTCCATATAGAAAATCTGCAATACTGGCCGTGTCCCTCGAAGCTTCGGGCTCTAGAGATGTTCTCCCGTTTGCTTGTGCCTAATAAACATGTAGTAGTTGGATTTGACAAGATTCACATTTTCTCAGCAGAATTATTTTACACGCAACACATGCACATTTCCACACGTGTGTCAGTCTTTTTCCACATGTGCTAATTGATCACGTGACCCCCTCGGCCCCAGAAGACGCATGTAAATAATAATTGGTTTAAAAAATAATAATTTGGCTTTCAAGCATTACAGAGTATTTTGGCACAAAAAAAGTGAGTTTAGAAAGAACAATTCAAAGTCAAACCGCCCTGAACCAACTCCAGGACATTTCAACAACCGTGAGATTGAAAATGCCGCCCATTGTCTGGTCACTGCTGGCAACACACACTTCCTTGACCGAGCGCTGACATCGCAAACACATTCTGTCGGATCCCAGGGAAAACAAACAGACGAGAACGTCACATGAAGCAGTGTCTTCCAGAACCACCGTCCACCGGTCAAACATTACGAGAACACGGGACGAGACCAGAGAGAAACAAACACAGTCGTCTTCTGCTTCCCAAGACGTTTTCCAGTTTCTGTCATTATTGCTTAAAGATGAACGTCTCCGACCTGACAAACACACTCCATCATCATCTGTGGCGTGAAGAGGACGGTGGGACCGAATCTCCGCCAACAAAAGTAGCTCACGGTCTCTTGATCTTCTCAGTAGGACGTCACTATGTAAGGAGAGTCCAAGCTAAGTCTTCAACTTGTATGAAAAACAAAAGTCCTTGTGTCAATATGGCTGTAGTAAATGAGCTCTGGGCCCCCAGCTTCATCCCAAACGGGCCAGTGGTCCCCTGGAAAGGAAGGGTCCTGATCACCATTTCTGCAACCTCGGCTAATTTCACTTTAAACCCCCAAAGTGGACAAACATGGTCCATTCGTCCTCACACAAGAGAATCGTGTCCGTTCCAGTCGGCATCTCTCCGCAAAAACAGCAACAGTGAATCCTTGTACTCAAGTAGATATTTCTTATCACATGGATTACAGTAACCATAAAGAATCTACATTAAACATCTCGTAAAATTCTACAGATTTATCCTAATTTCCATTGTATATATTATAAATGTAGATGAGTCGTAGGCGACTTTTAAAAGCTGCTTTCAGAAAATATTTACAGAGAGCTTCGCTTTGTATATTTGTGCGGACGGATTTGTGCGTGGAAAAAAACAGGCACGGATGAAGAAACACGTGGAAGAAATAAAAACAACATGTGCAGTTGAAGAGCTGGTGTTCGCAACACCAAGGTTGTGGGTTCGACTCCCGTGGAAAGGATGATTCAGTTCGAATGTAATGAAATGGCTTTGGAAAAAGCATCTGCAAAATGCAGACGTGTAATGTAATGAACACATACGTGTAGAGCCATGAATAATAATAATCTGAATCATTAGTTAATTCCAAAGCATTGATGCACTGGCCAGCCACTCCAGCCATTATGTTTCGATAACAGCAAATCAATAAAGCTTCCAGAATATTTAGCTTCCTCCTTAAACAAAGCAATAATGAACTGGAGGATGGGATTCCATCTCCACGTGACACACACACACACACACAAATAAATACAGATTTAATCCAGATTGAAATCTTAATCAGGAAGTGATGAGGACAGATTCTGACAGGCACGCTGACCTTTGAGAGGCTGTAACGCTGGAATACTGACAACAGAATACGCCGACATTAAAAGGCCACGTCAAATTGTGACTCGAGCCTAATAATCTCATCTGAGACCGAGATCTCGTGTGTGTGTGTGTGTGTGTGTGAGCGCCCTCGAATCAACTAATCTGTGCATCAACGCTGAGGAAATTAGGGCACTGATTGTGCGTGTGTGTGCCACGCTGCAAAATCGTCACCTTCATCTATTAGCCTGGCACTCAGTATTACTCCGTGATTACCGTGACAGAAACCGACAGAGCGATGAGGTTCGTGTTTGTATTAAAAAAAAAAAAAGCGGGATGAGGTGAAACGAATACGGAGAAGCGTCAAGTAAAGGGATGTTTGCATTTCCTCACTAAACATCTAGAGCAGCTCTAGGTCTCTAAAATGGTCTCTTCTCCTAAGAAATGACGGAATAAAAACCTGATTAATATTGGAATTAAGAGACTTATCTGGTGAAGCAAAGCTAAAGATGGATTCCTCTCTAGACGTCCTGTAGCGGTCAGTCACGTGACGCCGCTGGTCTGCATAGTGGGCCGGTGTTTGCTGGCTCCCTCACACACTCTCTTCCCTGTCTGCATAGTTCAAGAGTCTTGAGGAGGCTTGAGGACCACGGAGGGTGTGTGAGTGTGTGTGTGTGTCGGCTTGGAGAGAGCGGGAGCACGACAAGGTTGGCACGCTCAGTACCGAGAACGGAGTGTAAGACTAAATCATGCACCTTTGAGAGTGTTTCCTGTTTGCTTCCTGTGCAGCCATTGGTTGATCAATAGGGGGAGAATATGATGGGAGTGTGTGTGGCTCTCAGAGGTCCAGGCGCGGGCCGGAAGAGGGCGGGGCCAAGGATTGGCGTCTGCATAAAAGTGGCGCCTGCTGGGTGTCGGAGTGCGAGCGGATTGGCTGCGACAGTGCAAAGGGTGGGCGGAGTCAAGGGGCTGGGCAGGAAGCTGGCCGCCAGGTTTTTTGTCAATTGCTTCTGTAAAACCAGTTTAGTCTGAGAGAGGAAAAGGAAGAGAAAATGTACGGTTAGAATTGATAGAAAGCTCATAGAAAAGTGTTGAACATTGAACTAGCAAGCTTGAGAAAAGTTGAGAAATTGAAATTTAAAATGTTTTTTCAAAAGGTTGTTGCTTCAGCCATCCTCTTGGTTCTACATAATTTCCAATTTCTGTTGTAAACAGAATTGTGTACAAATCTTTTATAAGTAAACTGAACAAACCATTAATTTCTACTGCAAATATTTTAAGTAAAACCCAAAAAGCCATTTTTCTTGAATTCGGAAAAGCCAATAATTCATTATGCATTTATTATGAATACTTAGCGTAATAAATGTTAGTTTAAACTTTTGCTGTTCTTGTTTTTACTGTAATTTTATTTTTATTTTTTTTAAAGTACCGTTTAAAATTCCATTCCACAGACTGTGTACAGCACATTGGTCAAGTTATTTTTTAAGTGCTTTACAAATAACGTTGAGTGTGTGAGTGAGTTAGCAAAACTACTCTTTATATTACTCTGGCGCATCTAACAAAACGTTCATCTTCCCTTGTAAAGCCGTGTTTTTGGCTCACCTGTGAAGACAGAGACGAGAGGTTGTACTGGTTGATCATTTTCTTCATGGCCGACATTGCACCACCCACATACCCATTCCATCTGACACCCTGCTGCAGAGAACAGCCGTCTGAGCCACTGAAGCCGAGTGTGTGTGTGTGTGTGTGTGTGTGTGTGTGTGCGTGTGCGCTCACCGTTGCTGCGGACACTGGCTGGCCTTTGGCGTGAGGGTTGAATTTTGGCTTGGGTGGTTTACCAGCCAGTCGATCCTTGTGCCTTCGACTGTTCATGTGCTGGAGCAGATAAACACACTTAAATCAATGGAGCCATAATTGGCTGATGATCTTTCCAACAGAAATGAAAAGCCAACACTGATTTTCTCACGTTCCCTCTCACAAACCTTCATTGTCTTTACTCGACACTTCATAAATGACTTAAGAAAGCACTAAATGGCTTAAATGTCATGTTTCATGAGCCAGAGTGGTTACCAAAGACCAAACAGTAACATTTAGGGGCTTTAGAAAGCAGCAAAATTAAACGTCCGCAAGAATGGGATGACAAACAGCTAATGGAGCAAAGCTTGTGTCCTGCACACGGTCCATTGAAGACGTTATTTCATGCTACATTTTCAAAGGCTCTGCACCTTAATCTTAAATGTCCTGCTGCATTTATAAATATCAACCCTCACTGTTTATATATGTCAAGCACCACATTAAATCCATAACATATAAAACGCAATCTGAAGAAAAGAAATTGTGATTTTGCTGGTTTTATAACAGCATTCAAGATTCAAAATACCATCATAAAATCCAAAGTGATTGTTTGTTATTGTCTTTATTAATACTTAAAAAAAAAACTCTTTATAATAAAAAATAAAATACTTATTTTAGTTTTTGTGTAAAGTTTGGCGTGTCACCTGTGTAAGCTGAGTCTCGGAATTCAGGTGGATCTCGCAAACTTCACAGTAGAAGCTCTTGCTGGCCACGCCCACACTTCCTTTGCTGGCCAATCGCTTGCTTTTACAGGAACGAGATGACAGAGACTTCCCTCGCCGCCGTGGCAACACGCTTTGTCCCTCCAGCATTAGCTTGTGCTTTATACCTGTGAAGTGGAGTTTGAAGAGAGTCACATGACGGGCGTTTCGGATCCGCCCACATTGCACACATACTCACACAGGTACCCACCACTGTTGTGCGCCTCCATCTGAGTGGTGGAGTTAACAGTGACTTTGCAGACAGGGCAATGCAGGTGCTGCTTGTTTTGCTTGGGGTCTTTCTCGGTGGGCGTGTCCCCAGCTAAGGGCGTGTCCGGCTGAGCGCCCGCCTCATTGGTGGCGCAGGTGGCCTCCAGAAGCGTTTCGGGATTCTGAGAGTTTGGCGAGGAGACGGACAGGTCTGCGGACGACACCTCTGATATGGGCGTCAAAACCACTGAACTGCAATGAGCAGCGTCCGCTTTCATCGCCGAGTCCGAGTCACTGACAGCAGCTGGAAAGAAAGAGAGAGAGAAGGTTCTTTCACATCCCATAATAATAAACACACAACATGTGCAAGTACAGAGCAGAAAACACACATCCTTTTGAAAAGCAAACTAACAATCTCTAAACCAGCAAGAAACTTCTTCCAAAAAAAGTCTTCTCGCTTGTATCCAAATAAACGCAAACGAGCAGATCATAGGAACATGAACACAAACTTCCTGTTCGCAAGCGCCGAACACCTGAGCACGACTGCCTTTGAAACTCAAGTGCCGTGTCTCTTTTGCCTGATTTATTTGGTGAAGAAAGGCCAGCGAGGAACTAAATGAGGTGCTTGCATTCAGGTTAGACGCAGGGACAAGAACCCAGTTCAATATTTCCTGCAAATCTGAAACTCTAAGATGAATATAAAATCCAGAGAAAAAAAAACTTTCTGCTGCAAACTGCTTTGTGATTTTGAATTTATGTTCTGTCACCACAAAGGATCCATCAAGCATCATCATTAAACTCTTTAACACCTTGACAACATTCTGTTTGTTATAAAATGGAAAAAAAAAAAAATAACCCTGATGCATGGTGCAAAATAAATGTACAGTCTGAAACATTGGCAAAATAAATATCATATAACAACTTATAAATAATAAAACATTGAATTTACAGTAATCCCAAAATCACATACTGTATTTTAGAGTAATAACTTCTAAAATGGTGTATCTTTGTTCGTTTTTTGTTCACGTTTTGAAGCTCAGCATTCTACGACCCAATCACTTAAAATTCACAGCGCAAACGACCAATTAACGGAAAACAAATGAGCAATTAAATTAGGAATTAGTCATTAGAATATTCACACCGAGCGAATCCCCCCCTGCTGTGGGAAATCAGATAGACCGATCCTTCCACGCCTCGCTGGGATTTAGATCAGACCAACTGGATGAAACAGGGAAGATGGAGGGACCTGCGTCTTTCTGATGTTGTGTGTGTGTGTGTGTGCGCAGGCGTCCACGTGTGTGTGGGAGGTTTGTCTTCACACCTGAGAAATGTGCGAAAGGTAATGAAATGGAGAGAATTGCCTTGGGTGACACTCTGCGCTCGTTTCCCAGCAGACGCTGTGTCTATCCCGCAACTGATCATCACAGACTAATATGATTTGACTCCAAATTCGTCCGGTTTGGCCAGCTCACCCCAAGCCAAGAGGAGACGGCTGTGGAATGATGACAGGAAGCGGAAAGAA
This sequence comes from Paedocypris micromegethes, assembly GCA_028031935.1. Lineage (NCBI taxonomy): Eukaryota > Metazoa > Chordata > Actinopteri > Cypriniformes > Paedocypris > Paedocypris micromegethes. Next base: position 7,439,362 of record CM051506.1, read on the forward strand.
CAGTATGGAGCCTGAAGACTAGACTCGGACCATTAAAAACTCGGTCTCAAAAAACGAACATTTGATCATACGGTGTCAGCAAACTCGCCATGTCAGCACTAAATCACACAAGATGCATTCTAATGTGTTTGAACTTGTAAGCCATCTTTTCTTTTCTTTTGTCGTGCTGTGGTTGGCCCTTGCAGTCGTGAGGTTGATGAATCAGTTTTAATTTCCTCAGACAATCATCTCATGTGCTTTGGCATGAAAGGATTTCAAACTGCGACTGATTTCTTTTAATTTTTTTCATGCTTCACATAATTTTTTTAGTGTAACAGTATTCGGTTTTATTTTAAGAGGGTCGTTGTTCGCGTGTAAAAGCGCAGATGAAGCGCAAAACAGCGTGAAGGCAAAACAGCAACGGCTAATCTTCTCTCTCTCCATCTCTGCAGCACCTCCAAACTCTCTCATTCCGCTCTTTCTAATCTAATCTCTCATTTTGTTTCTGATTATGTGCCCCCCCCCCCCCCCCCC
>CM051506.1:7443534-7469896 GCA_028031935.1 Paedocypris micromegethes
AAAAAAAACTAATGGAAATCTAGATTGTTGTCATGATTCAATGGTTAAATCCAAAACTCCTCAGTTTTGTGACCTTTTGTGCTCCTAAACTTCTCGAATCAGCCTGTGGAAGAGTTCCTGACATTAAGAATTGACATTTCGGACCCCAAATCCATGCATTTACACATTCTAAATCAACTTCCAATGACGACACTGGTGGGAAAGTGTGGTCCGCGCTGGGAAAAGGTTACGGTGAACTCACGGTGTTGAAGTTGGGGAACAGGCTGAGGGGGGAGGAGCCACTGAGTCGGAAGGGCAGGAAGTGCTTCAGGTCCAGGGGCGTCTGCAGCGGGCGACCGGGCACCGGTAATGAGGCCAGCAGGGGGCCTCCCTGAGCAGTGGTACCTGACCACAACAACAACAACACTCACAATGTAATAAACATAAACAAACAAATAAAAACACAAATCAGACATCAATCTACATTAGACCATTTGAGGACAGCAGTTTGTGTAATAGAGAAATAAACTGCGTTTAAATTTGGAACGCGCACATAAAGGTGGAAGTAAAAAAGACAATTTCACTAAATGTAAGATGCCATTTTCAGGCTTATTTATTAAACTATTTTAACTTAATTTCAAAAAGATTCAATTTAATAAACAGAAAACAAAATGGCAACATAAAAATCTAGATTTTTTTTTTACATTACAGTAATGTATCTGACAATTTTATCAATACCAGTCCATCTGATATTTTCACGCATAGAAAACATTTCAGACCAAGTAGATGAGGAAATATTAATTTAGCATTATGGTTCTAGAACTTTCCAAGTTTTTCAAGTTTTCCATCAGTGATAAAGTGTAAAAATATGTGTATAAACATCAAGAAACCTCTAATTATGGAAGACAATTCAAATGAAATGCAGAAAGCATTCAGACACATTTCTACAGTGTGAAGAGACAACATTATCTGTACAAACACGTAATCTGAACGATCAGGGTTTGGATGGAGCAGGTCAATAGAGAGAGAAGAGTATCTGTGGGATATGTGGATTGTTAATGGTGTGTATGAGTGTGTCTACAGGGACATCATGCTTCTAATGGCGCAGGGATGTAGAGGTTTCTCATTTTCCAGCTGGCTGAGTCCGAAATCCAGAAGCGTATAGATACTTACCACACAGATCAATCACACACACACACACACACACACACACACACACACACACACACACACACTTCACGGAGTCCTGAAGTCTATCATTTATTTCTACGTCATGATGTTACAGAAGCGAGGAAGTGTGTGTGTAAGAGAAGAAAAAAAAAAAGAAAGCAAGAACTAAGGCTTTCAACCCACAAAAGTACAACATTAATCATGGCTTTGTCAATTTATTAGAGCAACGACAGACATCTCACACCTCACCACACACTCAAACACTCTGAATTACAGCGTTTCTTACACCTCTAAACACATTCGGCCTCCCTCTTATTGGCACAAGCGAAAACAGAAGCCTGAGAACTGAAGCTGAAAGCATGTGAGATTTAATCATTACTCGTGTGCAACTTTGTTTGATGATTTACTCAAATGTGTTTTTGCAGAAACATGTAAGAAAAGCGGCTTCAAGCAACTCATTACGTAGGAATATTGAAAAACAATTCCTTAAACGTATCTTTCAGTTCCATATCGAGCTGTTCACTACTGACACCACAGATGGGGAACAACGTTTCCTGACAAAACAAGTGAAGCAATAGAATGACGCAGTAATAACTGCAGCCAATGGCGACAGAGCACCGCCCCTTGGGCGTGGCCCACACGCCCAAGCGCCCGCTCGAAGAGGCGCCATGTTTGTGCCGCCGGCCGGGACCGGTTGGTCCCGCCGGCTGTGTTGGAAGTTGCAGATGCATGTCCGCGTGTCTCGGTGCATTGCAAACTTTTATTGTGTGTCATTCCTTCCACGATGGGGGTAAGTGTCCAGCGGCCTTTCAGTCAGGCCTTAGACGAGTGCAGCACTATGAGCGCGACTATCGCGACACGCTGCGACGCACACACACAACCACACTCCCCGTCTCAGGCCGTGGCGTGCCTGCAGGTAAGACTCTCTCCTGCCAACTGCGTGCGGCAGTGGAGAGCCCTCCCCCACGTCTCGCGGTGGGTGCTGGGTATCGTGGAGAAGGGCTACACACTCCAGTTCGGTTCAGTGGTGTGCTCGAGACGCAGGTAAGCGAGGTGCACGCCCCACTGATGTGGGAGGAGATAACGGCCCTGCTTCGGAAGGGGGCGGTCGAGCCCGTTCCGGATGCAGAGAGGGAGCGTGGCTTATACAGCCGCTACTTCCTGGTTCCGAAGAAGGAGGGCACTATGAGGCCGATCCTGGATCTGCGGCCGCTGAACAAGGCGCTGATTACGCGCCCGTTCAGGATGTTGACCCTGAAACAGATTCTCGCGATGGTTCGGGCCGGGGACTATTTCGTCACCGTCGACCTGCGGGACGCCTATTTTCACGTCCAGATCGTGCAGAGACACCGGAAGTTCCTCCGGTTCTCTTTTCAGGGCAGAGCTTTTCAGTTCAAGGTCTTGCCCTTCGGTCTCTCGTTGGCGCCGAGGACCTTCTCCCTGTGCGTAGAAGAGGCCTTGAGACCGCTGAGGGAGCAGGGGATGAGGATCTTCTGCTACTTGGACGATTGGATGATCATGGCGCAGTCTCCAGAGGTTCTGAGACAGCAGACGAGTCAGCTCATGTCGCACTTGGAGAGGCTGGGTCTGAACGTGAACCTCGAGAAGAGCAGACTGACCCCTACTCAGGCGACTCGGTTCCTGGGTGTGGAGCTGGACTCCCGGTCCATGAGAGCATGCCTTTCGGGACCCAGGGTGGACGCGATCCGGCAAACACTGTCCATATGCGACACTGCTGCATATGCGTCCGTTACAGTGGTGGCTACGCGACCAACGTTACGGCGTCTGCGTGGGACGGAGGCCGGGCGAAGATATGCGTGTCACAGGGCTGTGCCAGGGCGCTCGTCCTGTGGAACGATGGACGGATGTTCGAGAGGGGCGTGCCCATGGGCCGGGTGCCCATGAGGACCGTCGTCTCTACGGACGCCTCCCTGTCGGGGTGGGGCGGAGTCTGCGACGGAACCCCCGCCTGGGGTCGTTGGCCGGAACACTTGGCGGGCCGGCACATCAACCAGCTGGAGCTGCGGGCAGTGTCGTTAGCGCTGAGGGCGTTCCTGCCGCAGGTGTGTGGGAAGCACGTCCTCGTCAGATCGGACAACACCTCGGTGGTGTCATACCTGAATCATCAGGGAGGCCTGAGATCGAGGGCCCTGCACCGCGAGGCTCCACCCCCAGACGGTGCGTCTTATCTGGGAGCGTTTTGGAGAGCCTCAGGTGGATCTGTTCGCCTCGAGGGAGAACGCTCACTGCGCGCTGTTCTTCTCGCTGACGGAGGCTCCGTTGGAGGGGGATGCGCTCTCCTTGGTTTGGCCGAGCGGTCTGAAGTTCGCTTTTCCGCCGGTGAAGGTCATCCCGGTCTTGTTGGAGCGAATTCGGCTGCAGACAGACGTCTGTTTTCTTAGGGGCGCGCGGCGGCTGATGCCGGACCGCCCCCGGTTGGCCCCTTTGTGGAGCCTGTCTTTGGTTCTGGAGGAGCTGTCCGGAGCGCCGTTTGAGCCCCTCGCAGAGTGTAGCCTGGCGTTGTTGTCGGCTAAGACGGCCTTCCTGCTGGCGTTGGCCTGCGGGAAGCAGGTGGGCGACTTACACGCTTTTTCTGTTAACCCTTCGTGTTTGTTGTTTGGGGAGAACGATTGTGTGGTGAGACTGGTTCCTAGGCAGGGCTATGTCCCCAAGGTTTTGTCCACGCCGTTTATGGATCAGGTGGTTACTGTCCATGCCTTCGGCGCGGCGGGTTCGCCCTTGTGTCCGGTGCGGGCGTTGCGAGTGTACTTGAATAGGACGGCTGCTTTTCGTTCTACCGACCAGCTGTTTGTGTGTCACTCGGGTGCGAGAAAAGGGGGGCCGTTGTCGAAACAGCGGCTCGGCGGACACTTTTGCGAGGTATTATAACCTGGATGTCGTCTCTTTTGCGCCGCATGTGCTGCTGCAGGGACGGGACGGCGGATCTGCTTCGGCGGGGCCCGGGCAGTGAAGGGCCGGAGGCCGCGTGAGCGGCTGAGGCACAATCTTGGGTGTGGACTCTGGGAGTCGCCGGTCATCTTGGTGCCGGGTTCCCTTGCGGCGGGGATTGTATTCGTCCCCATCTGTGGTGTCAGTAGTGAACAGCTCGATAGGGAACTATCTAGTTACGTATGTAACGTATGTAACTAGATAGCAAGGGGCGGTGCTCTGTCGCCATTGGCTGCAGTTATTACTGCGTCATTCTATTGCTTCACTTGTTTTGTCAGGAAACGTTGTTCCCCATCTGTGGTGTCATCCGTTCCCATCTCTCAGGGAACCGGAGTTACATACGTAACTAGATAGAATACTGTAGATAAATTCAGGGAGATGCTTACAGATAATACAAACATGTGTGTATTGTGTGTGCTTTAAAGTCGAACAACCATCAAAATACTGGAAAATAGGTTCAATGTTTATGCCTAATATTTTGGGAACGTCCAATACTTGGTTCATAAAAAAAACAAGGCACTGACGGTGATTACATTTAGTGGACACGTTACAAAAAACAAAGACGGACATTTTCTCTTTCTCTCTGTCCAGGCAGCATTTGAAAGGCAATTACAATTCCCAGAGAGCTGTAATTAACACTATTCATTGCTCCTGCCGTTCTGTCCATCATGCTCCCTTCATTTCTCTCGTTCTTTGTCTCTGGACATCACTCTGTTCCGCTCAGATACAGCCACAAAAGCAGAGCCGTGTTGAGCTGGCAACTCTCATCACATCACAACCGTCCCTGGCTTCAGCCTCCGTCCTTAATGTTTGTGAAAGATTTCAACTGTTCAAACACAACGATGGATACATTCAGTATTACATCTAATACATCTATTTCCAAATCTATTTATTGTAAATCACGCTGAACGTTTGTTGAAATGCTGGTCATCTGAATGTGTTTCTCTGATTCCAAAGGAAGATTGAAAAACCAAGACTTATTCTTAGCCATGACATATTCTTAAAAAAAAAAAAAACCAAAGACTTCCATAATATGAAATCTTTGAAACTCAGAGAGCAAATAAGTTGATGGTTAGGGGGTTGGAAGAAGGCGGCTCTGCCCACCGCCCCGCTTGAATTTACATAAGACATAAGCCTACGGCGTGTATCCCCAACACACAGAGCTCAGTGTCACACACACACACACACACACACAGACGGAGCCCGTGGCAGTAAGTCCATCTCGAGATGAAACCGAGAGTGACAAGCATGTTCGTGTGTGCTGGCGAGCGCAGGCATCTGATGCGAGTTGTGCTTATTTGTGTGTGCGTGTGATGCAAGAGAATGTGACAAAGAGCGAGCTGCATTATGTGCTATTAAAACCACTGCACCATCATGTGGCGCGCACGCTGATCGGATCGCCTCGGCTCTATTAAAACAACAAAGACGAAGCGACAAAAACAAACAAAAAATGCTTCTGCTTCAAATTAAAATTAATTAAGCTCACGGACGTATACATTTTGCATTAACATGGCTCTAACATTTTTATGCATACATTTTTATTACACTTTTAGCACACATTTGTATCATCAAAACACTCTTTAGGAAATTATTCTGTAAGAGAAGAATGAATTTATTTGAATCAAAAGATACTTGCATTGCATTACATTACGTCTAATATCGAGCTTTTCCTGGGGATTTTTCTAATACTTAAAATGCCACACTACAGAAATAAAATATGGCGGAAAACATATGAGAAACTGAAAAATGAATACATATAGTAGATAGATTATAGCAAAGATTGAACGTTTTAAAATCTCGAAATAAGTGAATTGATGACTAAAACCATTCAGATGCACAGAAAGAATCAACACTGGACTAGAAGCAGGTGGCAGCAGATATTACCTCTCCCAAATCGTCTCTATAAACCAAGACTAAGTAATAATAAAAAAAAAGAAATTATCCGTAGTCAGGTGGTCTGCACCTCTGAAAGACTCCAGAAAAACCAGCTTTCAATCAAAACCTGTGGCTGGCGCTTTCTTCCCCGCATCGGCCTGATTGAAACCCTTCAGTCGCCACAATCAGGCCTGGCTCCCAAATCTCTTCAATTCATCCTCCTCTCTCTTTCTTTCTTCCTTCCTTTCAGTCTCACTACCACTGCATTTCCTCTTCCATTCGACTTCCCTTTCCATCACTGTCTGAACGATCCTAAAGGATGCTTATGCCAGTTTTGATTAGATGTAACAGTGCATGAAAAGCATAATGAGAGAGGAAATGATGAAATGATTGTAGGTCCCACTGCTGCCGTGTGTCAGAGGAACAGAAACAAGCAAAATTAATTAGCTGGAGCATGAAGACCCTTCCGGAACACAGATGACCTTTAGAATCAAGAGACCTGATTGGTCGAGGACGCAGACGTACAATAGCAATATTTTAATAATTAAACCTCCTGGTGTTTAGTTTGTGTATTCTGATTCAATTTCTGGAGCGGTTCACCTGTCAGCAAACATGGATTCTAGAAGGTAGTGAAGAGCCTTTCGGCCAGATGTGTGTGATAGCGTGTTGTCAAACCCATAGTCACAGCAATGGCTAATGAAACATCATGATGTGCTCCTTCATGCTGAATTAAATCTACCCAGAAATCTCAATTTAATCAAGTGTGTTTGCGTGCGAATGTGAACTTGACCATTTCACAACAGCAATTTGCATATTTTTTCATTTGTCTTTCAATGGTATGGATATAAAATAAATCTAAAGCTTTTTGCCAAGACATTTCTTTTCCAGACCAGGTCACCTGTGAATTCAAACTTCTGACATTTCCTTACACGTTTATGCTCTAAAGATTATGCATGAATCACATTTCTTCTACTTTCAGATGTCCTACAAAGCACAGGACATTTTGATTATTATAGTAATTTAATATTGTCAAAATATGTGAGCTCTTATATTAACGATGAATGGGGAAGAAAGATGTTGAATGACTGTCTTTAATGTTCAATAAGATTGGCTCTTCAACAATGAAAATGGGTTTCTGCTTTAATAATCTCCTTTATTACTGAATTTTAAAAGGATTCAGCACTGTGTTCTCACATCTCCTGCATTAAAATCATTATTTTAAAAATATATATTAAAAATTAAATTTGTAAAATAAAATATAGTGGAAATGGTTGAGAACCCTGTCGGTGTCTTCAAAAGTTTGGATGTTTTCCATGTTTGCCTTGATTTCATATGGGTTTTGGGTTTTTTTCCAAACTCCTTTAAAACCAATTCAAAAATACCAAGAGATTTGCAGACTATTAAACGCCTAATGTACAAGTTAAAGGACATGTCTGTACATTCTGCACTGTGATTGGTGGGCCACCTGCTCAGAGTCCCGCCTTTGGCTATATATTTCATAATGTGAAAACTGGCACAGCAAAAATTATAATTTTGTCAGCAACACTCTGCATTCTCACCATACTGACTTCAACAGCAATTAAAAGGTTAAATATTATTACAATAACTTGAATGCGATCTACTAAAACGGGAACTTTAATTTTGTCTGTGGTTTCTGGTAAAGACATAATTTGCTGTAGCACAGTCACTGCAAATGTAAATCTGAGCAGGCTGCGGAATTTTAAAATGGTCTTGCAGCCTAAAAGACAATAAATGACGCGATTAAATGATAAGATCAGAAGGCGGAGAGGAGCGTGACTGGAAGACTGAAGTGTTCTGCAAAGCCCAAATAACGTCCTTCCATCCTTAAAATCACAAAAGCTGTATTCCACCAAATACAATGCAATAAAGAAAGAAAGGAGAGAGAACATTTCAATAATAACAATAGCTGATATATCTTTTGTTCTTGATAATAAAGGATATAGTTTGACCTAAACCCTGCAAATATGGCGTAAAACAACACAAGTGCGTCATACTGAAGGCTCTCTAGTAGCTTTGGAAGTGTGGAAGCTTTTGCATTCCTCAAAAAGAATGAAAGACTGGGAGAGAGCATCATCAAAACCAATGGTGCAAAGCGGGCAACCCATCTGCCACAAAGGAACAATAAAGCCCACGGCTCGTGTGTGTGTGTGTGTGTGTGTGTGTGTGTGTGTGTTAAACACCCCGAGGCTGCGGAGTGATAAATTACTCCTTTTTTCTTTTCCCCCCAGAGTGCTGGCTGAAGCAAGGAGGGTGAGAGGTTCAGAACATGACTACAAATATCAAATTGATAAAGAGCAGAAATTGGCGGACATAAATATAAAATCAAAGCATCACACTAGTTCATCTGTTACACTGCTGTAAATCACAGCAACATATGGAACGAGGGAATCGGCCAATGTGGGAAACAACAACATCAACAACAACAACAGAATAAATATATGCAGCAGAATTCACATGCATTGAGTTTTCTAATCTCAATCACACAATACGTGTGTGTGTGTGTGTGTGTGTGTGTGTGAGAGAGAGAGAGAGAGTGGGAATGATGGTGACAGTAAATGCTGCCAGAGGCTGTGCATTTGCTGTACTGATAAGGCTTTAAGCCTAAAGCTCTGCTTACAGACAACCTAACCATTTTACATTAGCAGATGAGTGTGGACTGTAATAATGTTGATGATAATAATAATAATGATTCTTTGTAACTAATACAAAATGTCTATAGCTATTTGTAAAATTGATAAAAGGTCTTGAATGTTATAAAATGCATCATCATTTAACCGTTATTGACACGCGTGGCATTCACAAATTACATACAAATCACACAATCATATTGATTTTATATAAAATTAAGGTTTCATTTGATTTTTAAAGGTGTATGAACTGGACACAATGCTACAGTTTTGTTCTAAACCATCAAAAAATAAACTTCAGAGGTTGATTTATTTTAACTGATTGATTGTTTCAACAAGGCAGTCCATCCTAAAAAAACACACGTCACTTAATTGCCTCTTTTCCCAGTTTGACTTCCTATGAGACATTGTGGTTTCAGGCTGATTTAACATTTTATCAAAAGTCTGATTTAGGAGCAGAATCTGGCAACAGTGGAGTGTAATTGTTTTAAATAAGCCTCATGCGTCAAGGCAAATAATGGCAGTTCAATGAAGACATTAATCTACACGAGCACATCTGTGCGACTTCATTTAGAGACTTCTGGAAACGCTCCCCACGGCCCGTCTGCTGAGCAAAGACAAGAACACTTATTAAAAGCCTTTGGTGATTTAACTGAAGAGCCGGTCAAAACGTTCATTATTTAATCCGTCCATCTCTCAGGTTGCTGGTCCTTTATCAATCTCTCTATCCCTTTCTATAGAATCAGGAAAATAAAATAATATGAAACTAATAAAATAAATTAGTTTAGAAATTTGAAAACAATATACTGTATATATAATGTTACTGTAAAACTAATTTTAATATTTGTCTTGCCAATAAAATTCTCCAGATGTCTTTAAAATAAATTGTATGTTTATATCTGAAATAAAGAAATACAAAGTCAAATTACACAATTAAAATTGCACAAATTATAACATAAGAAACAGTATTGACAGAACACAAGAGACACATTTCAATAATTTCACTGCTGTGTATCATTTAAAATAATGAGAGTAAACTCTGATTAAGATTAACTGATCATTTATCATTATTATTGTTATGTAAATGATTATTGCTATTTCACAGCTATTATCAGTGCCCTCGGGGACTAAATAAAGAATTCATCACGACGAGCAAAATAAGGCCTGAAGCGGCTGGTGGCCTAAACACACACACACACACACACACACACACACACACACACACACACACACACAGACACGTGATGTCGCGGTGATGCACTCAATTCACCTTCAGACGGCTGATTTGGGCCGACAGCACATCAGAGTCAATACAACGCTCACTACTGATGCTACACACACACACACACCAGCCGTTTCCTTTTCACTCGCTCTATTCTTCTTTAACCTTGGTGTATCTCTGAGGAAATACATTGCTCAACACGTTAAGTGAAATGACCTCACATGTAACTGAGACTCCAATAGACCCAGGCATTTCTTTACCTGCCCCTCTAACTCTTTTCTTTCCAAACATGCATGTGAACTCAACTTTTATTTTTGATTTGTTTATCCCTGCACTCATCAGACGCTTTTCATCCATCGGATTACAGTCAAATATTGACCCAACCTCATTCTTTCACTGGAAAGCAGGATAAATATTATATCATGACCAAACAGATCGTTTTTTTTCTATAAACCAAGCTAATCCAACCATCTCCAGATAAAGAGGCTTAACCGACTTAAAACTAAAGACATTAAACTCGCCACATCCAAAGTCACTCGCTGGCTAATTGCCTTTCGGTTTTCAAGTTTTCTAAAGAGCAAAGGTGTCATGAAGAAACATCAACCAATTAACCTCTAAGAAACCCTTCATCCAGAAATCACAACATGCTCTTTTTGCAAACGTGAATTTTTTGGTAGGACAAGAAAAAAAAAAAAAATCAACACAAAAAGACAAAATTAAGCCAAAAACTCTAAATAAAATCCACTAGAAATGTAAAACACAATGTTAACCCTGCAGAAAAACAAAGGTCCATTTACAATTTGGTGTGACGTTTAGCCACCAGCAACCACACAAAGTGGGTTTGTGCAAATAAGATCTGAAAGCCACTGGAAAGCATTTGCATGATATTATTGCATGGAAATGCAGAGAGAAGCGTCAACAATCTCTGCAATGTTTCGCTTATGTTCGACAGAAGAAAGTCAAACGGTTTGGACAACCGTCCAAGATGAGATGAGAAGGTGAGATGAGAAGAGAAGAGGATGGGCCCACGGGCAGTGTTGACCTTCTTTGTAGGCGCCTAAAGACAGGATTACCTCGGCAGACCCCCCTTCTTCCTCCTGTCCACAGCCATGGGTGTGAGAGCGTTTCTAGGCCACCGCACACACCTCCAGCATCCTACATGCCTCAAACACAACTAAACAACGTTCTGCGTGCGCGTGTGTGTGTGTGTGTGCGCGCGCCTGACAGAGTGTGTGTGTGTGTGTGTGTTATCGCTACGGTCGCCTCCCCTCCCTCCCTTTCTCCCCAGGGACATATGTAGTCGAAATAGCCGCCCTTTCAAAAATCCCCAAATTACCCCCAATCAACCCTGTCCTTCTCCCACCTTCTGGTGTGTGTGTGCATCTGCAATGTGGACGGCTGCGATTCAAGAACAATTAGCTGGAGCTCTTAAACGGAGATGATTGTGGCGGTGGCTTGATGCAGCAGGGTACTTATGGGATGGATCATTTCTCACTCCCTATAGACCACCACCATGCGTCAGAGCGGCAGGAGCAGTGGTCGTGCGCCAAAGTCACCTTCCTGCCAGCGAAAAGAGCACGGGGCATTATTTTTGCTAGTCTGGTTTAAACTGGTCCTGCGCTTTCTTTGATGCAGTAAAACCGTGGCTCCAAAATGGTTCCCACACTATTGATGATGTAAGAATAAATGTCTTGCTGCTAGTGAGAGGAACCTGCTTATTTTGTCTGTAGGGAGAAAAACTGACAAGACGACAAAAAACTGCTGGCAGAAACGTTTCGTAATATAAAATCATCGTTGTGAACAGCTTGCTGTGACCGCTGGGACTACAAACTCTCAAGACCAGAATGAAATCAAACGAAACTGCCTCTGAAATGACTTTTGTGTTTTGTAAAAGCGCTACTGCTCTTCTACACAAGGCTGTTCCGGAACTAAAACGGAACTCATTTAATGCCAGTTAGCGCTAATGCAATACAACTCATAAAGCAAATCTAAATAGTCCTGAGGGAGCGCTTGACCTTCACTCTGCACACTCTTGCCACCATCTGAAGTTCTCAGCAGGTTCCAGATCAGACACACAGATCTTACACATTTTCTTTTTCAGAGTGATCAGTGAAACAACTTTTAACCTCATAAAATCAAACACTGTATATGAATCCATTTGAAAGCCAACAGATTTGATAGTAAGTGGATATATTTAAGATATTAGGTGACAATATTAAGTGATTATTTCAGCTACTTCCTTGATAAAAAACTAAAATCTATGCAGAAGTGATGCATTGCAGTATATTCTAAATCATGGCTAGACATTGTTCTGTGTCCAGACTCAAAAGCTTGGCAAACACACGCTATACATATACTATATTTGAAATATTCCAGTATTGTTGGCTGGAGTAGAGAACCTAATCGCAAAAAACAGTTTGCCTGCACATGATTGTGCACAGCCACTTTCTAGAAGATGATCTAAAGACGGTCCTTATCAGCTTCCTCAAAGGAACAGAAGGAGGAGCTATTTACTCAGAGAAATAAGACGTGAGAGACAGAATAAAAATGGGAAAAGCGGAGAAATGGAAAGGAAGAGGGACGAGTTGTACATGTAGGAATTATTAGGTTGAGGCAGAACAGAACCGGTTCAAACAACTCAACCTTTAGACAAATCAGAAAGAAAAATGTGCCTGAAGAGGTCCGTGTGTGTGCGTGCGTGCGTGCGCGTGGGATTGGTCCATTCCAGGTGAATTGAGAGTCAACAATCCCTTCATCTCTCTCTGGGTCATGGAGTCAAGTACAGAGCCAGAACAATTGCTCAGTCCATTGACAACCATCATCTCCCTTGTGTGTACCGGTTGTAAACATTCACAGGCATTTATAGACATTTGCTTTTGAATCCCCTGCTGAGAGCATATGCCTCGCCTTCTTGACAATGTCACGCACGCGCACAAGCTCACACGAGCGCAAGTGCCGCACATCAGACATACTGACAGGCCAATCAAGGCAGAGTCGTCATTTCATTTTAATGATTTGCGCTGTCACTCATTTGTCTTTCTACCAGACACGCGCCCCTGCGTCACTAAATATATGCGAGCATGATTTGAATAAAAAAAAAACTGCGATTGAAATGCTCCATCGGCGTTCTAGAGCATTCTATTCGAATGTCAGTAAAATGATGCAGCGCATGATGGCGCGCGCTCATGAGCTGATAAATGTGCCGGTAAATATATCTGGAGGCCACACTCAAGGTCAGAAAGTGAAAAACGAGGCGGTGGTAAATTGTCTAAGGTGCGACTAGAGGTAAAGAGCAGGACAATGTTTGGATTCGTCCGAAAAATGACAATCAACGAACAAATGATCAATTTTGACGATTCGACTTTGCTGGTAAAATCACTTTAGATTGACCTGAATCCAGTTAATGCAGCTATACCATGCTGCTCAACGATTGTACTTTTTCTAACACTATCAAAATCGATGTACAATATAAACGGCAATTTTTTGTAATGCAATTTAATTTAATATTTTTTTTTTTTCATTTTCCCCCATTTTCATTACTGTCGGCGATTATCTCTTAATCTGTTACAAATGTATTCTTAATTTCGATACATTTCCTCGGAAAATCCTGACGACATATAGCTTTAAGGTAACGGATGGTTTACCGCAGTACAGAACCGAGTCGGGCGCTGCCACGACAACTGATGCCATGACAGTGAGAAGGACTTGAGAAAACAGACAAAAATTCCGATCGTCTTAAATTAAAGTAACAGCTAAATTAAACCAAAAGGTCTGTTTAAGACTACGTACCGTAAAACATTGCACACATTACAAAACCGAGGAAAAAACATGATTTAAGCTTAAACATGTCAAGGACACCTTGAAATACTCAGCTCCAGACAGAAGCACGAAAATCATCTCTAAGTGCCAAATGACGAACAATTACCACAAGTGAAGAACATTATCAGTCTGCTGATTTTAAAGACATTTGATTGGAAGAAAGGTTTAGGCCTTTTTATGTCGCAAGCTTTGTCTGTCTATTTCCGCTTTTTCGATTTTTTTTACTCAGAAGCAAAGAAACAAGTCGACATTGAAATTGATAAATAGACATTATTTTTTCTGCAAAATAGTGGGCAACGAAATTGTCTTTTATTTTCGTCAATTAATAGTGACATCGTAGCTAGAGAAAAATAAAAGGGAAAACAATTACGATTTTTTTTAGTTTACTTCAAGTTGCAAATCGAAATTTCCAATTACACAGTCGGAACAAATAAATAAAGTACAAAACCAGCCAAAATTTTAAAATTAGTTCTGACGAATACAATGAAACAATATTTAATAATATTGTAAAAATACAATACCATATACGGCAGTGATATAGGTATACGCCAAACGTGCGTTTAGAAACGATAAAGATGAAAAAAAAAACATCTACATCAAGAACGCAAAAATCACAAAATCTCTGAAATAAAAACGACAAAACATATCTGAAACATAACGGAAGAGAAACGTGATGAAATTCATTAGCACACAATTTTGAACAACAAAAATCTAAATCTACAAAAGAAAAAAAGAATCTTAAAAAACAACAACAAATAAACGATTTCCTTAAATGAGCTGCGTTATTGATAAATCATTTTAAGCGCGAGCCGCGATCAATCCTTTATCATTTTTAATTTTCCGCTCCACTGCCTGTGCTACTGTGAGGAACACCAGGTGCTTCGAGACCAGATTTTAAATCGGAAGTTTTAGTTACTATACAAAAAAATAACACAATTGCTTTAAATGTAAATGCTCAATTTGGTATCATAATACATCTCTTGTTTTCCTGCTTAACAAAAAAAGCACCTATTATAAAACGTGAAGGACATAGTGGAATTCACATTCTTCAAATTGTAAATCATTAATAAAAATAAACGTGTTAACTGATTTGTTACCTGTACATTTTTTATCAGTACTTGTAAAGAATCAATTCTACAATATGGGGATCTCTTTTAATTGTATTATTTATTTTAGGGAGAGATAGAGAGGGAGAGAGAAAGCGAGAGACTGAGTGAGAGAGTGAAAGAGAGAGATAGAGAATTTGAGAGAGTAAAGCAATAGCCCTTTCTTTCTCTGCGAGATAAGTTTTTTAAATGACATTCTTGTGCACTCGGTTGAGCCAGAATTCCTCAGTTGATAAAAAATAACCACCTGGCATTATCTCACTTTTGTTCAACATCTTTGGCTTTAACACGACGAAGTCACCAGTAAAAAGTAGGTTCAGAGGCACCTGCTATTCAGACGGAAACTATGGTTCACGCTAATCTCTCACATCAGACTCGGGAAATTAACCATTGCACCACGATAGGCAAACGTCATTTGTTTTTTTCGTCTGGACACGCTAAAGGCCGTTTGATGGCACGCGTATGACAGCGGCGCGAGAGGGCGCGCGCACGAGACTCTAACATTTCTGGACACGAGCTTCTAGAAAATGTCTACAATACATAGCCAGCCGAATTTCACAGTTCAGAAATTCGATTTCGGTATCGTTTTTGGCCATTGCCCGGACCATCTCAGCCAAAGCAGTGGATGAAGAACGCGAATGCTTTGAACACGATAGCCATTTCTCCAGGATAAAATATTGAGAATCATCACAAAAACATCTGTCTATGCGACAAAGCAAGCAAACCACACTTCCCAGTCGTGACTGACTTACCAATAAGCATATTGCAAAAGGGTATATCCAGGCTCCAGAAACAGCGGAACAAATTCAACTGTTCTTTAAATAAAGAAAAAGGAATAATACTCTCAGATAGTCCGGTATTGTTTGGATTTCCCACTTTTATCTGAATCTCACTCTCGCTTCTTGTCAAAGTGGTGCTGTGTCAGGAGGAACGTTACACACACGCTCGCCACTCACGCGCCGCGCTCCACTGAGCTGCGCGCGCTCGTCGGGAAGCGGAGAGGAGGAGGGACCCCGGCCGCCCCCTCCCGAGCTCAAGCCCAGTCTCCTCGCTCTTTTTGCCGCCTGCCGTTTAACCTGAACGAACGGCACAGATGGGGAAATTAGCTGCTGCTATTTTCTCCTTTCATGCTTCTTGATTCCGACTTAATACCGTGTAGGTGTTTGGAGGAGAGGGTCCTCACGACGAGGATGTTGGAGAAAGGCAGGCCTTCTAGGAGATTGGTCAATTTGATTTCCCTAAAATCCAATGTCCAAAAAACGTTACCAAATCAACCAGGTTTTCTAGTGTATACATTTACAATCCTTTCTTCAAATATCTTGCATCCGATTATTATAAATTAAATTTTTCATATTCATTGATGTAAATGTGATCATGTAAAATGATCTCATCATGATGCCTTAAATGAACTATATGGACAAATCTATAACCATGTCCAGTCGAATGCATTTCTTTCTGGTGCATGGCTCAATAATCAAGCAGTTCTCAACAGGGTTCAGCTCCCAGGGGAAGTACAAGTTAAATCCGCTGTTGAGGTAATGAAATGCAAGTTAGTGGGATGGAAGCATCTGGTAAATGCATTATTGTGCAACAGATCACTGCAGGTGGAGCACCAGAACAAACGTGTGGGACTTGTCCATGTCACTTATCCGATTAAGCATTGTGCAATCATCACACCAAGACAAATGGTACTAAAGGTTTGTTGCTTCTGAAGATCTTGGCTGCAATGTTCAACTGAAGGTCTCCAATTGTTGGTGGGGATTTGCAGTCTCACCAGTTAATTTATCCAAAAATGAAAAAACAATTATTATTATTATTCCTTAAACACACATTAGGTAGTTTAGTCCAAACAAACTGTTGAAATCAGTGCTAGTTTTGCGTGTGTTTGCCAAGCCTGAAGCTCTGTCCACTGAAGCATCAGCTTTGACAGACACGGCTGTGCCTCTTCCTGCTGACAAGACTCAAATGTACTTGTGTTGCACCAAAAAAAAAAAAAAAATTCCTGCACAAGGTCTAGAGTTTGTGGAAAAAAATATGCCATTGCATAACTTCAAGCCTTGAATTGTACTGGTCTGTTTACTGTACTGCACCAAGTTACCGTTCACAGACGATGTAAGAACACGTTCATTATAGTGTCTACAAAAGTTCATAATCCAACTAATGCCGCCTTTTACATTTTTTTAAAGAAACTTGATCCTTTTTCTTTTGATAAAATCTGCTAGAATTTTTAAGGTATAACCATAGAAAACATTTCCTCTTGACTTTGCAGATAATAAATAAGAACTATTGAACTATTGAATATGTTTCGCATTCAAAACCATTACAATATTGGTATTTTGTGATGAGAAGGTCCATCGCTAAAATCTTTTGAAGTGTGAACTTTTTCATCTTTTGATAATATATTTTTCAAAACGTTAATTTTGTTGATTTTGATTACACTCATCATTTTTTAAACACAGATATTTCTTGGGACTTTAGTAATGAGAAAATTTCACATTAAAAAATGTCCAAGTTATTTTGCTTAGTTTTGCTCAAGTTTATTATTTATTATTTATATAGTGCTTTTCTCAGTTCAAGACCAAATCAAAAGCTGTTAAACGAAATTAGGAAAAAACAAAGTAATTTACAAAAGTGTCCAATGTTCATCGGTGCAATACTGTGCTTATGACCAGTGAGCAAGCTACAAACGCAACGGTGGCTAGGAAAACAAAACCATTCTGGCGGGGTGAGAGTAGAGCAATTAGAAAAAGAAACACTTGAAATTTTAAAAAGAGCATTTAGCTCTAAATCATTGAATTTTTGAGAAATGTCTTAGGCTTAATGCTGCAGGTGATTTACTCCTGCAGTCAGAGGTTTTTTTGAGCAGCTTCCTGAACTTAGGACACCACTGAGTGGAGGCATCCAACAGAAACCATTGTGGATTTAAATAACGCTTCCTGTCAATCAAACGCATCCTTCAGCCGAATCAGTGCAGCCTCTCCGGGGGAAATTTATGAACTAGCAAACAGACTATTCTGTTTTTCCAAGCAAAATGGTTGCTTCTCCCGCACACAGGCGTGACTGATAAGACGGTCCGTCAGACAGAAAATCTGCTGATTACTGAGAAGAAAAACTGGCAGGGTCAGATTTGAGCTGATAAGGTGGTTTTCCAAAACGATGACACAAATCCTCAAACTGCTGTTTATCGAGCAAAGGAATGTTTCAAACCGAAGAAACGGCTAATTTGGGATTTATGTTCCCAGAAAAGCCAATAACATATGCGTGACATGCATTTTTACACGTTCAACCTAGAAAACCAAACTACAAGAAAAGCTTAAACCTGGAGCAAAACATCCCACACGACTGGTGGTCTCGCCTGCATGACAATGGATTTCTGACATGGACTGAGAGTGAAGACAAAGAGTGTGACTGCATGTGTATTTACAGACACAACGGGAAGAAAGAACTTTAAATTTACAGCATCCAGGGAAAAAGAGTGACAAAAAGAGAAAAAAAAAAACATCATTTGGAATGACACAAGGGCGAATAAAATACTTTTCTGTACCATCAAATATTGAATTTGGTGAACGGAGGAAATCTCTCTTTCATTCAGTTATGCACGACATTATTCCACTTTGATTAGACACCAAGATACAGAGTGATAAGCCATTCTGCTGGCACGGTGTCATACGGAGCTCGGGGTTGCTTCCTGCACATCATTTCCTGTGCTGGCTGTCACTGCCCATCAGACTCGTGAGGAGATGCAATACTGACAAGAGCTGCAGGAAGAAAAACAGGACACCTACAGAACACACACCCTCACAAACAAATGCTGTGTGACATCACAAACCGCTACACATGCATCACGGCTGTATGTTCCATCACAATGCTAAAACATACAATTACATTCGGCAGAAAACAATCACGTCAACCTCCGTGAATATATATATTACTATATATAGTAAATGACATGCAGTTTCTGGTGGTAGTTCTATTGCAAAGCATCTTGGAACACAAAAATGCATTGTATTACATCATCAAAGCCATAAATTATTCTCGCAAAATAAAAACACAGGGAATTCAGTGTTTGCAGAATGTAAATGTCTCTTCTACTGTACAACCAAATGCTAAAATATATGATGTTACAAAAAACATGTGATCCGTCTGCTTACATAAATAAATACTCAAGCCCCTTTCAGCCACAGACCCCACCATTTGAATGTCACAGTGAATTTAATCTAATGTAAAATCAGAACATTCAAAGCAGCAATTTAGCCCCAGTGAAACACACACACTCCAGTGACCTGTGTTCAAAGTCACACACACACACACACACTGGACCCCTCTTTGTTCCTGAGCGGCATCTGTTTGGTGTGATAAAGGGATTAGGACATTCATTCCTCGGACCAACCAATGGGATTGGACCGCACTGAGAA
Organism: Paedocypris micromegethes; assembly: GCA_028031935.1. NCBI lineage: Eukaryota > Metazoa > Chordata > Actinopteri > Cypriniformes > Paedocypris > Paedocypris micromegethes. The sequence continues at coordinate 7,462,718 of CM051506.1, forward strand.
TAAGAGCGTCAGAACGACACCATCAGAACCAGATGAGAAGACACAAATTGTGCCGTACACCAGAATATGCCACGCTGAGATCATGTGTGGTGCGTGTTTGTGTGCGAGTGAAGACAGATTGTGGCTTTTTTCGCCTGAATGAGAGAAATGATGAAATCCTAATTACACGCTAGAGACATCACCCCGAGCGAAGCCTCGTCCGCCCAAACGCTGCCCTACAAACGACACCCGACATTCCTCTCGCCGTCCTCTCCCTTCATGATAAGAGTTATTGCTAATCTACAATGGGAGAACAGAGAGTATAATTGGAAAATAATTCAATGTCAAGCAAGATATGCACACACACACACACACACACACACACACACACACACACACACACACACACACACGTTCATGAAAAGAGAGGCAGGCATTTTTTGATTTGTTCTCCTTTCATCTTCAACTTGCTGACGCAACATTTGTGCCCGTGTGACTGAAAGTGCTGGTGACAATGATGACAGTGGTGAGGAAGATGATGATTACAACAGCCATGATGCTGATGATGCTGAGCATCGTGCTCGCTACACTTCTGTCTCAAATTTTTGGCGACACATTCTCTCCATTCCACCCTCCGCTTCTGTCGTTCTGCCATACTCTGTCATTAACCGCAGCTTCCAAAGCAGCCAACCGGAAAATTCCCATCATGAAACACTAACCCATCTGCATATCACGGCCCCATTCGCTCACCACCCGTGAATAAATTAATACATGAATAACAATGAAAGTACCAATGTCTGTGAGCTTAATGTGACGCCGGTGTAGTAAAATATTACAGTGAACAACTTTAACTCCCTTCAAGGTGAAACGTGGGACTAATTCGACCTCCATTTTAACATCCTGCAAATCGTGGGAGCAAAACCATATTGAACGTTTTCCCGATTTCCAATCTTGTGCATTTTCGAAAAACAGAGAGCAAAAGCTAAGAATCCAACAGTATTACGAATGCAGCTTTTTTCACGGTTCTTGACAGTACAGGCTCAATAAAAGGCGGAGTTTGCAGCAAGGATGCTGGCCAATAGCAAACAACCAATTGATCATTGAGCAGCGCAGAAACTGAATTTTAAGGGGAAAAAATGTTTCTGGAATCTAATTTTAAACATTATCAACATTAAAACAATTTTTTCATTTAAAGATGTGGACTAAATTTGGAACAAAAACTGGGATGAAAATGCAGAAACCAGACAGTAAAGGGTGCCATCACTCACAGACAGGCACGTAGTGTTCTGATGATGATGATGATGATGATGATGATTTGGACACCTGATCTAACAGCTTCCTCAGCACATTTACTATCTGTCTCTGTTTAGTGTAAGCGTTAGTGTGTTCTCGGCTGTCTCCTTGATTCACCGTCTGGGTTTGGAGTGTTGAGTCACAACACGTTAAAACTAGATGAAATGATTTTATAAATAAAAAGGTAAGTAAAGCTTCTGTCTATCTGTCTATAAGGGAAAGAAAGTGCTCATGTGTGCACAGTCCCTAAAGAGACAGAGAGAAATTAGTCAACTGAAAGACACATGATATTCCTGCTTGCATACGTTCACCTTACCCTCACCAAACGTACGTCTGTGTGTGTGTGTGTGTGTGTGTGTGTGTGTGTGTGTGTGTGTGCAGTCATGCTAATTATGGGAGTTTGAGTACAGGGGCCTGGAGGAGTCAACAGAAGGTGAGCAGTGATAAGAAATGTTAGTTGTGGTGTGTGTGTGTGTGTGTGTGTGTGTGTGTGTGTGTGTGGGTGTGGGGTGTGTGTATGTGTGTGCGTGTCTGTGTTGCAGTAAATCAAGTTTCCAGGCTTTTGCCTTTAACCACTGACATGGAAGAACACCCCCCAACACCACACACACACACACACACACACACACACACACACACACACACACACACACACACACACACACACACAAATACAAACCTTAGAAAAAAACAGGAAAAGATTAAACAGTAACTGTTATTATCTCCTTTACTATAATTTCTAGAGTCATACTTGAGGTTTTTAAATCCATCAAATATTTTTAAAATAAGTTTGTTTCTAATAAGTATACTGTCCATTTATAAACATCTTTTAAAACACACATTTATAAAAATCAAGCCAAAGAGCAAACTAAACAACTGTTTAGTGTTTATTGTTATTAACATGTTATTACATTTATTACCAATATATCATCGATTATAATTTCTTTGGTCTGAATTTATGAAGTCATGGCATGAATTAGATGTAAAATGCGGCTCGGCTAACAAAAATTTCACCAAACGAAACGCCTCTCGGCACGTATTCATTTTGTAAATCGGGGCACCACTGTATTTCAATCGCATTGAAAGAAGAAATATTCAATGCTCCGTTCTCTTTTTAAGGATGATTGTGATTGTTCGGCAAACTGAACACAATAGTGCTTAAAAATAATATTGGTATTGTCAGCATAGTTTACATTCCAATTACACGGAATAAAAGGGCACTTCTCCGTGTCAGAGAAACTGTACGGCTGAAAATACAGTCTGGTGTTAAGGCTGCAGGCAATGTTGTATGCTCATGGGGAAGGTTGTCCGTTCTAATTTGACTTCTATTATGCTGCGGAACACTAGCAGAATGGCTAATCAATGAGCCTTTATATCTCTGTGCTTCAATGGGAATGAACACAGACACACACACACACACACACACACACACACACACTCTTATCATTAACGGCATGCGAAAAAGAGATTTACAAAAAGCATTTAGAATCATGCAATAATCTTGGCACAGAACCACACACACACACACACAGTGGATAAAATCTGGATGGCTTTGAGCCTGTGAGTGCCTGTACCCCATCGCTGAAGGGGGCGTCGCCAAGTTGAGCATTTCCATGGTGAACATGTTTGGTTGCTATGTAATTATGGTCTATTTGTATGAGAGGCTGCACCTGAAGTGGCTCTGACTGCTGCTCATATGATTGGCCGCGGACGTGTGTGTCTTTATGTGTAAGAATCAACAGCATGGAAGTTAGCTTTAATTCCACATTAGCATTACAAGGGAGAAAATTACCCCGGCTGGCCTGGATTTCGAGAGCGTGCGACATTCACACTCACTGTCTGTCTGCACAGGTTTTTGTGCAGCTAATCTGATCGCTTGCGTTGGGCTCGAGCAAATGGGTTATTTGACTATTGTTTTGAATTTATCAGCAATCTCCACGTCTGGTCTAGTCGTGCTATATAGTACTTTAGAATAGACGGAGCGTAAAAATAAAAAACTGCTCCAGGTCGAGGTCTGGATCCGCAGCCCCGTCTTTATCTCACTTACTACAACAATCAACATTTCGCAAAACCTCCCCGATGCTTCTTCCCGACCCGTCAGCCGGCCCTATCAGACAGATTGCCATGGTAACGTAAAAGCTAGAACAGGCAAAATCATATATTAACGGCAAAGGGACAGAACAAGGTCCAAGGGTATGAATTACGCGAAGATGTGTGTCAGATGCCAGGCTGACAACATGATGGAGGTTGACTATATTTTGAAAGCCATCTATGTATTTTATACATGGATATATTTGTCATAAGTTACAGTGTCTTTTGAAAAACAATGTAGAGAATGCAAAAAATATATATATAAATATATTTTTTATATTAATAATATTTTACTGAATAAAAAAAAGGTAGAACTACAATATTTTAGTTAATGTAGTGTGTTTATAAAAAACAAAAGTCAGTAATAACAGCATCACACAATGCAAAAAAAACCTGACAGGAAACATGAACAATGAACAAACATACATGTCTGGAACCTAAAATGAAAGATCATAATCTTAAAAAAAATATATGAATCCCATCATGTAAAACCATACCCAACTCCTCCACCATCAGGAAGTATATGATCAGCTGATAAGAACTCAGCCGTCGGCCAATATTCAGATCTTTCAGAGCAAAAATAAAAACTTTTGCAGATAAAATCATGATAAGCCGCATGCATGAAATTTCCTAGATCTACATGCCTTAGTTCGCCTTAAGACAACGCTCTGATAAGCAAGTTGCTTCTGGGATGGTGAAGGATGTTGATTCGGGAACACAACATCATTGGGAAAATATTTTCAAGCACAAAGCACAAGTTTGTGAGATGAAATGACAGGAACACCAGAGAAAGACACACATATCATACCTGCGGCGCTGCTGCTGCTGCTTATGTGTTTGAGTCTTTTCTGGTGTGTTTTGCCATTGTAGTGTATCTGTGCTTGTGCTGCGGAGTTCAGCTGAATGTTGCACACTTCACAGAGTGTGTACGACCTGTGTTTGCGTTCCCGCTTGGGCCGAGGGTTCGAGGGAAAGGCTTTCTTTCTTGTGAACTCCATCCCGTCCGACGACGCGCTCTCCTGCTGGTTTGGTTCACACACCAGTCCATCTTCTACAGGACTGAACCGGCGCTTCATTCCTAAAGTAAAATGAGATAAAAAAATTTAAATAAAGTACATACTTACAAATATATTAACATTTATATAAATATACACAGTATAAGCATATTTTATGCATCTATATAACGTTACTTGTATTTGTATGTGTATTCATTCCCTGTGGCTTAATCAATAGATCTAACTGCAACACACGGAGAAGTTCAATTCTCAGGGAATGCAAAGTTGGATCAATGCCCGACTGTAATACACACACTACATAAAAAAAGACAAAGTTCAGTCATTAGGAATTAAACTCAAACCTAAAGCTCCATTCACATTTCCAACTTTCCAGAGCAGAGTTTTTCTCATCTCCACTAGGGGGCGACATTAATCAACAAGCAAGCAAGTCAGTCGCTAAACCTTAAAGTACAATTCTACAATCCCCCAGTAAAATCTAGGGTTAAATCATACCATTTCATTCTGTTTGCTTTACAGCGTTTTGTCGTAAATACACTTTCACAAGTCAGTACACAGGGCCCATTGAGTGAGCACATCCTTCTCTAAACACCACTCCCTTACTCGAGCACAAAAACACATCTGTACCTGATGCCAAACACCTTCCTCACCCTCTTCACAAACACCGGCTGCATGTAAAAACACACCCACTAAATATGTGAGTGTGTGTGTATACATTTAAAAAGGGTCTAAACTTGTTTTTCAAAGGTGAATGATACATGACTAATAAAAAACAAATTAACTCAAAAAAAAAAAAAAAAAAATTCACCAAAATTCTGAAACTTCGCACACAAAAAAAAAAACCCCATGAGTTTTACTTCCATCATATAAATCCAGGTGGTAAAAAAGCAACAAAAGAAGTGTCCTACTTCATACAAAACGTCAAATTGCAACATATGGCTAAGAAAAAAAGTCGTTCCATTATAACCATTACTTCACCGGTGCAAAACGTCATTAAAATGTCTTGAGTGACTAAAATCAGTATTGTGGCACTGACATCATGGAACGGCTTAGAAGCTCTGATCTTGGTTTGGCTGAGTTAATCATCTGAAAAAGAGACGCGAGGATAGCGTGTCATTCGCATGCGCTGAAGGAGTCACGCTGGATTAAGTAGAAGACTGTTAGCAGGGATCTTTTGTGCCGAGCTGATCGTGTCTTGTTTCAGATGTTCTATCTCTGCCTGCTACTGAGGTCAGATAAATCTGGGCCCTGATATCCTGTTGAAAGTTTCTTGTGTGGCGCGGAGTGTATTTCAGCCACTCGTACACAAACAAGTGGACGAATAAAAGGGCAGATTAATGCTCCAAAAATACACCAACGGAGTCGACCAAGACGTGAAACATCTGCTGAGTGTTGCGCCACCTACAGGTCTCACGGTAGAAGAACACAACCCCATCAGCAAGATGCGAGCGACCAATGAGCAACTGCAAAATTCATTTAAAACTTCAAAATAGGGTAGACACTTAGACTAACAATAACATTGTTCTCTTAAATCTACCAAGATTACATACAATATTTTTTTCCGTTTCGGGGTCACAGGGAGCTGAAGCCAGCAATAATGCACCTGAATATGAGATACATCTTGAATTGGGGGCCAACCAATCACACAGCAGGACACACACATTCACACTCACTCCAATGTGAACGGTGCCAGTCCAAATCAAAACCTCTTTTAAGATCAAACATCTGAGATTAAAAAGCTGTATCCTTTTGAAATAAATCTGTGTGCGTGACGTCGTCATTAGCCACTGGCTTTTTGTGTTCAGAGGAGAGAGTAATGAGCTGATGAACTCTGTAGTGACACGTTCACTCGTGTTTTTCCACTAAAGTGATTCCGTGTCTGTTTGGGGAGACAGCGCAGCAGAATGGATGAGAAGTTTGCTGAAAGCTGCTGGCGTTCCCAGCAGATCTGGGGATGTTTGGCCATGCCGTGGAGCATGAAGGTCCTTAGTACAGATGGGAGAAGAGGAAATGCACTAGTTAACAGTTTGAAAAAGAAATGCCAATTCATGGCTTTATATCATTTGATCTCAGTTGATTTTAAATGACTTACTGTGCTATTTCAAGACACACTCACACACAAAATACATGCATAATTGAGGCATGTCCAAGAATACAGTTTACACACACACACACACACACACACACACACACACACACTTTCTAATCGGTTGGAAATGGAATATCACTGGTCAACAGATGCTGTGTAGCTGTGCAGGTTCATAAATAGCATGAAATGTCCAGGTCTCTTTTTTTCTTTGCGCAGCACTAACATTATAAATTCAGAATTATGCAAGTCAAGTCAAACCACAGCAGAAAGTATACTGGAAGTGAAGGAGACGCCAGCCGATGGCATGTATTAGCATAACTAAACATCTCGCTCAATGACACAGACGCGATGCTTTTAAATCAGAGGCATGTTCTTCAGCGGGGGAAGAGACCACGCCGCGCTTCCTAAGACGAGAAGTCAGTGTCCCTAGGATCAAGGAAAGACCATCGAGAGACAATGAAAGAATTATCATGGAGAATCATGAAGAATTATCTAGAAATTAGATGGAGACTTCACTAGATCAATCAAATTTAAAACATTCGGCAATTGTGCACATCAATTCAACTTTTAGTCAATCCATCTTTATAGTCCCAAACAGACACCACTAATGGACTGACCTTTACATCTCAGAATGCATATACAAATATCAGTCACTGATCTGATCATCATCAATATAGAAATCGTTATTGATTATATGAGGGCTTTTTTTTTTTT
>CM051506.1:7469916-7515200 GCA_028031935.1 Paedocypris micromegethes
TTTTTTTTTTTTTTAATCAAAACAGTCCTTTAGAAGCCTTAAATGTCCAATGAAACGGAATGTATTTAGTAAATACTCAGAAAATCAGCTTCTCCAAACTCGTTTTTACTAAATAATCGTAAAGACTAGCATCACCAGTCATGCTTTTCTCTTTCCACTACGATTTTTCTTCCTAGCCGGTGTCACGCTGTTGTCTTGCTCAGAGATCAGTCTTGTGAATTACGAAATGTGTTACTACAAAAAAAAATTTTTGTTTTGTACTTTTAGAGACTTTGTTTACTGTAAAATAAACAACTAGACACCAACTAAATTAAAATCAGGCAAAATGTGTTTATAAATCAAACAGTCTAGTAGTTATTGATTCATATGTTACAGGAATATTCGTATCCATATTTTTACGAATGACACTGTCATAAGAAAAAACAATGCAGACTAAAAATAAATGTCAAGAATGGTAGCACATTTTCAACTAAATAGTTTTTTTTTTATTCAGCAAAAGCATATCACACAAAAACGTTAAAAATTGCATGACAAGAAAACACATCAATGATTGCGCAACAACAAGACAGAACTGTCAAGAGGAAGAGAACGCGAGGCTTCGCTGTCAAATTAAGTGAAGGGATTTGAGTGGATTTTGTGGTGGGTGACCTCCAATCCCACCCAACCTGACAAGGTTCCCATTATAATCATTAAACACTAATGCATCAGCTCACTATGGCATGATTCTTGGTAGATGTCTGGAATATTTCACATATTAGCCAATAAGCTGGCAGAAAGCTCGCTTTATACCGTCCAAAACGCTTCTAAATGGGTCGCATTAATGGAGAGGTGAGCTATTTGCACGTCCTGGCGTGGTCAAACACAGCAAAGCCCTTCCAAAGCAAACCAGTAAGTTGATTCGGTGTCTCTAAACACTACGGGCAAACTGTAGAGGCCTTTTCCGTAACCCCTCGTCCCTCCAAATCCTGCCGTGTGCGAACAAATGTGTGTGAGAGTGAAGGGCAGGAGGAATAGATTAAACAAAAGAGGGCTTAGTGTGTAACCAAAAACATTTTCCATCACATTTGTACTCACTTTAGCTCTAATCCAACCTGATTACCCTGTCAATCATAGCAGGAAGACACCTGCCAAGTTACCACACGGACGCAACGCACACAATACATGATGCTATGGAGTCCATCACACCATCAAAGCCCCTGCGTTAAAAGTATAAATGGAAGTGAGAAAGACGCTTTATTTAAAGCGGTGCTCTTCCTGATCATACACGATGACAACAGTTTGAATAAACTTTATTTAAAGCCTTTATGGTCACAGCGCAGCTTAAAGCTCAGACACCAAACACACATTCCAGGAATGACCGGCCGCATTTCCAAGCAAGATTTACCCACATTTCCAAGCACGCTTTACCGCAGCGGCATTTGATCACGATTACGCCCCAGCAGACCTCTGTCATCTCACAAATAGCCGTCTATGTATCGGCCATCGAACTTAATCAAAACATTGGTGAATTCATATATGCGGATCTTTAAATGGACTTCTGGGTCAGGGGGTTTGTTCCTAATAAAATGAGTCTGTAAAACACGATTACAAACACAATATTCTGCATTTCAGGATGCAGGAGACCATGCTGGGTGTCTTCCTTTTTGTATCGCCCATGTCAGAACGTGTAATGTTCTGGTTTAGTCAGTCCACTTTTTTGTTGTTCAAAATGTGTCTTATAATGTGTGTCTTTCTTGAGGAAGACAACGCCACATGTACCCAGGCAGAAACAGCTTAAGGCTGCCCACTGCTCCAGGTTTGTATTTGTTCACTTAATTAGACAATTAAAATCACAAGACACCATTTATAGACAGTCACTAGAGGCCATTCTCACCAGTAAAGAGCCACAGTAAAAGTGTAAACTCAGAGGCGTATGTGTGTGTGCGCGCGTGTGTGTGTGTGTGTGTGTGTGTGTGTGTGTGTGTGTGTGTATGTGTGTGTGTGCTTTGAACGAGTAACCAGCTGTGGCAGTGAGTATATGCCAAACATTCAAAATACAACGCAGGGATTCAGAAGAACAAGAGAAGGAGATGTAATAGTGGTCCGAGGGCACAGGGACAGAATTGACCACATTCCTGCAGTGGTTGACCACTATGTGAGAGAACAGACTTCCACGCGCAGCCGAGGCAACACAAAACGGTTTGAGAGCAAACAGGTGTCAGGATAAGACATGTGCACAGCAAGAGGACACAAGTCACCCTGACACACACACACACACACACACACACACACACACACACACACGGCAACACATAGCCCACTTGTCACGGCTGCCCACCTGCTTGCATTTTCCGCAACACTGGTCACCTCGAAATATTTTAATGAACCTATATTTGCGACATGCCCACAGACACAGGGTAAATCCTTATAACCCTGTGAATATTTTTTTGTCCGTTTTACTTGTAGGCCTCAGCGTGAGCCTGTGTGCAATTCCAGGTTCCATATTCATCAGCGTCATTAACACGGAAACTAATTTAAAAAAAAATGACGGGCAGAGAGAGAGAGAACTGCTCCTTGTAATTGTGGGTCAACGAGCTTAAAAGTTATCCGAAAATGTATCTGCTTTCATTTAACAGTCTCTGATAAATCCCAGACTTACAAGTTTGCATTTTGCATGCATTTTACCTGACGTTTGAATAAATTAAATTCATGTTTGGCTGGAGTCGTGCCATTTGGTAACTGCAATTGCAATATTACAAAAATAATGCAATATTACAAAAATACTACTCTTGTTTTATTCAGGCTTCTTAAGTTAGCTTTGGAAGCAAATGAGACTTTTGAAAAGTCACCCAAACAAGAACATACGTCACGGTCGATATCCAGGTTAGATGATATTGTACAAAAAGAAAATGCAGTTATTAAAAGCAGCATGTTGGCAGACAGACAACCAGCAACAGGAGAGAAAAAGGGCAGATTACGGAGTTTGCAAGCTGAACGCATTCACACGCAGAGCAATGAACACTCTTAATCACAGACCCTTCCTCATGCCCAGCAGGAAACTTTGCAAGTGCTTTAATTCGGTGTATGTGAGAACAGGTCACAGCACAGTCTGTCAGCATTCAGAACCTTCAGCGTCCATGAGAAATGCTGGTGAAATGGTGTGTGTGAAGCTGTGTGTCTAATAATCCCCTTCTGGGAAAGCAGTGGGGGGTGAAAAGCAAAAGTGGCTCACTTGGCCAGGTTAAAGAGAACAGAAGGAGGACAAAGACGACAAGCAGCAAGAAAGGCAGAGCGTCAAAGATGGAGAGCTGGAGAAGTCCCCGGAGGTTGCAACAACAATTATACACTGTACTCGCTGTCAACACACACCGGTGGCTTTCTAGGAATGAGCGTTTCTGGGCGCGTGTTCAGAGACATTCACGGAGTGCGCTTGACACTGCGGCTTGTCATCCGTTCCCACTGTGGGAAGAAAGAAAGAGCCGAGCAGCATCTTTCCATCAGCTCCATTTAGAATAAATCACGTGCTGCTAAACTGAAGTACAAAATGTATGTCAAGGTCAAAGAAAGGCAGAAAGAATAATTAAAAGGGCATTAATGGGCCATTCGGATGCTATTTAAGTGATGGGGGGGGGGGACAGTAAATTGTGGCTTAGAAAAATGTCTCTGTAATACATTTGTTTTCAAACATTTTTTATTAAAACTACAACATCTAGCAAATAAGGTTATGGTAATGACAAACTGCACTATACAGTATGCACCTTCTGAAATGTCATCATGAGGACGATTGCCAAGCAAACACTGCATGATGTTTTTTGTGTTGCCATTTCTGATGAACACACACACACACACACACACACACACACACACACACACACACACACACACACACAAACACCAAAGAACCAGATCATAGATTGATCCTAGAAGACCAAGAACCGGAAAAAAACCCCAATATTTTACTGCTACAAAGACAAACAGGCAGACAGAAAGAAAGAAATACAATTTATATAATGAAATCAAGAGATTAGATTAACTATTTAAATAAAGAAAGAGAAATTAGATAAGACAGACTTTAAAAGGAAAAAAGTGGACTGAAAAAAAAAATCAAAATATTGTTTTTTTTACCGTACACGTTCATTGTGTGTCTTTATTTATTCGGGCATGTTACACAATTGAGTGTAACACAATGTTCGTACTGTATGTCCAGTATGACTGACTTTTAATTAACACCTGCACCATTGTTGAATCATTTAAAAGACTACTTTATTCCAAACATAACATTTTAGGAGAGCTATACACCGTCTTCCACAACTTCAATGATTCCGGCTCTCCACTGACATATACACACAATACATATACACAAAGTCTTACTCCTACACAGAGTTGGTTTCTGTGTAATGGAATATTTAATCATCAGGTAAAGGTCCATTCTTATCTACTGACCAGACACACAAAGACAAACCAGTGGGACCCAACAAAAGCAGGAACATATATGCACACAAACAGAAGAGCCTATTCATGCTCATCTCTCCTGCGCTGATGTGTACAACTACTCACTCGGTGTTGCAGTTATTCAAAGCTCAATCTTTAGACACCCACTGTGGATCTTCACCACTGTGCACCAACATCACTAAATCCCACAAAAAATGTAATAGAAAACATAATTGAACTTTTTTCCCAGAACCAATACAGTACTGTGCTTTTTCGCCTGGTAGGAACTCTGACTCCACCAGGAAAGCAGACATGAGATACAATGGAAGACAAAAATAGACAGAGGGGGGAAAAAAGAAAAAGGCAAAGCTAAGAGGATATAAAGTCGAGAGTCTGCCTCCTCAGCGTGAGTCAGCTCGGTTCAGACGTCACCGTCTCTTCTTGAGCATTCAGAGCTCCAGGACACAAGAGGGACTCTTGCTATTGCGCTGGGTAAGACTCTTGGAGATATGTTGGCTGCGTGGGGAATGATAGTTGTGTTCCAGGGGTCGCACAAGGAGACGTGTATTACGAATCTTCAAAATAGCAAAGCGTGACAAATGCATTTCGAAAATAATAAGTTGTACAACATTGTATGACCTAGATGGCCAGTACGAATCATCATCTATAAGAAAGCTCTTGAATAAAAGGTAAAAACATGAGAAATTAGTGCGACAGCACAACTGTCCCCATCATCTCAGCTTTAATCAGAACAGCCATTAGAGAGACAGAGAAGATAGTCACACAGGGGAACCTACAGACATACAGCAAACCTACAGCAAATTGGAAGGCTCAAGATGCTCTTTGATCAAGCCACAGCTAAATCACCTCTACCACAATCATCCTCCTTTTCTTGCTCGTCTCTACCTTATTCGTTCTCGCACAGGCATCTCAAATCACCACAATATTCAGCTCAAATGTTCCGAGTAAAGATGAGTTTAAAGCAAAGTCAAGATGTGGCAAATATTTTTCTTTTTACGCAAATAAAACTAGCAGTAAAATGAAAAACTGGATGAGCAACACCATTACAATAGCAAAAGTGAACAAAACGTTTGGGATACATGGTCACACAAAGTACATGTCATGGGGAAAAAAAAGTCAAGGATTACAAATAAAATGTTTTCCTCTCCTAGGCCTGAAGGAATTGTCATGGATCCATTCTTTATCCCTTGAACCACTGTGTGATTATAATCCCAGATGAACCTGGTAAACACCGATCATCTCTCTCTAATGGAGAGACCAATATCCCTGACGGTTTCATTTTCTGTGACTGTTTTCCCTCGTATTTCCCACACATGCACGCACACATACACGTATTAGCACCACGGTGGAATCTAGTGTTATTTGCAACTTCACTGAAAAAATTGAGCAATGGAAGATTTGCCGTAAGCAAAACATCTGCTTACTGTTGTTCAACAACAGCAAACATCAATCAGATGAGCTTTCCACTGTACAAGAGATGTGCAGTCATCGCCATAACCTTAAAGAAAACAATCTAAAAATGATCTAAATCTAAAATGTAAACTCTAAAAAAAAGAGTTTATATTTTCCAGAAATTGCAATAATCAAAATCCCCCTATTATTAAATTCCGAGTGTATTCCTATAAAAACTTTGAACAAATACATTTATTCACATCAGAAAAGCCAAACCAAAGTACGTGAAAGAAGCAGTGCGCACTCAACTCCTTCCTTACCCTTCCGGGCAGAACAAACTCAGTCGGGCTCCCTATGTACACCTGACACATAAAAACGCACTGCTTACGCCTTAAAGTGAACAGTGGCCTCATTTATGTCAGCCGTGCTTGAAGGTCCTTGAAGAAAAATGTCAACCTGTTTCCAAACACACTCCACCTCTGTTCTCTGAATGGAGCGCTACTGGTCTACACGGAAAACTCTGCCACCAAACAGACTGGCTCTTCTAAAAGGCCTGGCACTCCATCAAGATCCACATACCGTATTTTTCGCCGTATAAGACGCACTTTTTCTTCCCCAAAACTGAGGGTGAAAAGTTGGTGCGTCTTATGCGGCGAATGCAGAGATCCGCGCTCCGCTCCGCGGCCATCTTAGTACACCCGGCGGTGCGCGCTGACGTCATCACACCTTTTGCTCGTCAAACGTCAATCCATAACACGGATTGTCACCCGCAGGTGGGGAGCGGCGATGCTAACGGTATGTCACTCGCTCTTCTTGCTAATGTGAGGGCCTAACTAAACTACCGTATACTGCCTAAACAAAACGTACAGTGGTGAAGAGCACTCGCCAACCATACAGTCATACGTTAACTAACACGAACTCGCCAGCAAAGACATCCAACAAACACGCGACGCGATCGACAATAGACGAACCCAAAAACACGGTTGCGGGAAAACCACAGGGGAATTACATTGAACAGAAACGTGAAACACTCACACCAAATCCACGTAACACAAAATACACAGGGTTACGGACTATTTTAACTTTGCGAGGGAAGAGGGTACGAGAGAGCGAGCGAGAGTGCGAGGGAGAGCGCGCGCTGCATACCGCTCCTCTTAACACAGCTGATTGCGCAGCGGAGCGCGGCGACGTCCCGAACAGCTGATTTCCGGTTTCCTGACAACACACCACTATATTAGCCAACAAACAAATAAACAAATAAACGAGCGATCACCAACATAGGAGATCGTAACAGCATACAGTTGATATAAAATATTTTACTACAGTATTTGGTTCAGAATCGTTTTTTTTTCTAGATTTTCCTCCTTTAAAATTGGGTGCGTCTTATATGCCGGTGCGAAAATACGGTATACCGCTAAACGCTACAAAACAGTTATGGCACAAATTTGGCAGACAGTTACTAGATCTGATTGTCAAAGAAACAAAGTGATCCAGTACACATAGGCACTAGGGTAAACCTATATGTACTCTGCGCAGTAAGGACGGAGCATTAGTCAACGTCTGTCAGGTTATGAGAAATGAGAGAGGTCATGGTGCCGAGACATTAACCTTCCAGACCCCTGCTCTCCTGCTGAGGGGAGGCTAGCTCCCGCTGACCCAAGCCAGAGTCAAGCGGTTATCCACAGCCAGCACATCCAGTGTGAAGTGGGCTTCAGAAAAGGGCAGGTTGGATGCCCTTGGGGCCCAGACAGCTGTCAGACACCATAGCGCACCACCGAGAAGCCCACGAACAAGGACGTACGCATGCACACGGGGGACATGTAAGGCGGAGGGCGGCAAAATGAGAATGGTTTACCAAGAAAAAAGAAAAAAGAAAAAGAGATGACAGTGGTGGTCCCTCTCGACAGCGTGGAAAGCCACCAAAGGCAGAAATTGCACGTCTGCGTGACAAAACAATCTAATTTATAACAAATGCCACATGTCCAGCTGTACATTAAAGGCTATACATGAACCGACTTAGCGTTTTAAACGGCTGCCTCTGGAGAGCTAAAGACATAAAAAAGCAAGATGCAGCAAAACTCTGCACTCTGAATTACTTGTCAGTGCTGTCAACGGACAACAGACATTCACGGAGTGCGCTTGACACTGCGGCTTGTCATCCGTTCCCACTGTGGGAAGAAGGAAAGAGCGGAGGAGCATCTCTCCATCAGCTACATTTAGACTAAATCACGTGCTGCTAAATTGAAGTAGATAATGTGTGTCAAGGTCAGACAGACGGTATAAGGGGAATAATTAAAAGAGCTTTTAATGGGCCATTATGATGTTTTTTGACAAGAGTGTCTGCGTTTTGCAAATCTTGCATGCAAAGAACATTTAAAGACAGTTTTATGCAAACAGTACACAAGAATTTAACAAAAATAAAGCAAGATAATTCAATTTCATTAATTTTTTGTGACTTATGGTAAAATAGAGAAACCTCGGTTTACAAGTTCAACTCAACATGCACCGAAGTCTGGAAGTTGTAGTCCAGTGGAGCCAAGTGGAAAGAGGTGACGATAGACGGGAAAATCACTCAACACTATTACAATTCATAGTGAATCACACACATTCTCAGAACTGAAAAGCACCTCATATGTTTTGCATGTCACAATGCAATATTTATACGAACGGCGACTTCCAGGTGGATCACACATTATTCCGGGGATGTTTTTATCCAAACATTGCACACAAAAAAAAACAACAGACGGATGTGTATGAACGTCTATTGAAACCAAGTATTCAAGGAAACCAATACAAGGAAAGGAAAAAGTTAAACAAGTTAATATATTTCTGATCTGTGAATTGATCTGATTAGCTATTCATTTAGTCCTTGATCATTAATGTTACTGTACCAGCAGAGTGATTGTGCAGGACTGAGTGAAAACAATAAGCCATGTCTGTCCAGGTTCTTCAAACTGAACCTAAAATAATGCTAGAAAGAATGCGATTCTCTCACTTTGCCTCTCACCACTGGTGCTCTCTGTCAGCAGCTTTCTTGCAGCAATGAAAATAGAATGATGGAAGAGCTAATGAAGGAACAACAGAGAGTGATGAGCTGAGAAGTGGATGGTACACAGAAAAAAAACCCTGTGTATATATAAGGGCAACACATTCTACTCAACAATTTTTGTTCCAACGCCGCTTTAATCCAACAAGTGTCAACAACCTTGCGTCCTTCAAAGCATAAAGAAATACTACGCGAAACATGTATTAGTAGTCAAGTATGAAACAATATTGGTGGAAAAGGCAGGAAGTGATGTCAATCATTCACTCTCACCCAATCAAAACTCCTGCATATTTTCACCACTTCAGACACAAATATCCACAAAGTAATGGATTGAACAGCACACTGAATTGATAAGTAACAATTTATAAAACACTAGTATGTTAAATAAATATTTACAGTAGAATAAAATATAATGTATAAAATATGTGTAATACAAGTCATATTAATAGAGTATAAAACATTTGTAAAACGAGAACTTATTCATTTTGTATAGTTTATATATCAGAATCAGAAATTCTTTATTCATCCCCTTGGGGGGAAATTCTTTTTTGTTTCAAGCTCTCGAATACAACCCCTTTGATTTACAGACATATATTAGAAATAAAAAGTTAGAAAAAATAAAAAGAAGACTTTTATTTATATATATATATATATATATATATATATATATATATATAATTAATTAAAACAAACAATTGTATTGTATTGGACTTGAACCCACAACATTTGTTGTACTGTAGTTAGCATAACACTATTCGTAATTAGGCTACGATAATTATGCAAATGTGAAAAGCAATATTGGAGATAAATCAAGGTGTAATTTCTTGTCTTTCATAACAAAAGAAAAGAAATGAAACTTTTTAACAAACCGTTCCATCAAAAGTGTTGTATTGGAAGACAAGACTGGTGATTTCCTGTCTCAGAAAGCTGGAGCTCAGACGTGATATATAGCCCCATCAGCATTGTTTAAGAAAAAAAGATAAATGCCACCACACCTAAATCATTTCTAGAGAAAACACTGAAACAATGTCCAAACATGAATAAACGTCTCACTGGCAAAAATTGCAATTTTAGAAGAAAATGTATGAAAATTTAGGCCCACTAGAGCATTCCAGCAATTACAGATCAAATACCGCTTTTTCACGCTATGTAGTAACTGTCGAATCAGTTATACGGAATCAATGTGTGGAAGGTCAACGTTTAAAATGTAAATACGTTTTATTTATAATATGTGCTTTTCAAAATAAACATTCTTTTTTGTCTACTGTATGAGCAGTGAGCAAGAGAAAAACGGCAGAGGCAAGGAAACAATTCTGAGAAAGAAAGGAAAAAAAAAACATACTAAAATCTACAGTAGCAAAAACCAGGAGGTGCAAAAACACAGTCATGAGTTGTTTTTTAAGCCAACAAAGCTAAAAGTCAAAACAAAGTAAAAAACAAACTAACTAAAAACCCCCAAATATTTTTAATATATGTAAAATTGGAGACTGGAGACTGGATATTACATTTTTATTATTTCATGAGAAATTAACATGATTTGACTGAATTCCTCTTGGAACAAAACTTTAACTCTTGGATCAACATAGCAGTGAACCTACTCCGTTCAGAGGTTCTTTAAAGAACAAATCATTTTAAACAAGGGATAATTTGGAAAGTAGGGGAAATTATGCATCCATAGATAATGCAAACATGCGGCTCTGTGGCAGACCTCTTTTACTCACACACTATTACTATGCAAAATGAAAAAAAAAAAACATTTCTCTGTATGTATATATATATATATATATATATGTATGTGTATATATATATATATATATATATATATATATATATATATATATATATATGTTGTCTTTAACAGAAATATCACTTCATATGAAATGATATAGACAAGTTCTAGCAATAGACACCGTTGAGTGATAATATAAAAAATTAAATAACAGACTCAATTGGTAGATCATCATCAGCATTGTCAAATAAATTAGCCTTACACCAACAAAACTAATACCAATCGAAATCAAATCATGTGCATTAGAATATGAAAACAGGTCCAGCACAAACAGTGCAAAAGCACAAATAATAAAAAAAAGACAAATATCTTGACACATTAATCATTAAAGACAGAGCTACTTATCTGTGATATTAAGTCTGAGTGAAGTTTTCACCGGAGAATTGTGTGTTTTGACAGCAAACATGAATGAGTTGCTATGATTTATCAGCTGAGCGTTGACAGACACAAACAAACAATAACGCCAGCACGTGCACTGCGTTCTACTTAAACCCTTATTTGTTTCAACGTCAACACTCGTTTTTGCCCTTTTACTCCAAACATTCTCCATTAAAATCCAGTATTCGTCTGTTAAAACTATCGTCAAGTTTAACCGACAGTATCTCGCCCATCCAAACTTGTTCTCCGGCTTTAGAGAAGCACCTGCCATTGAAAGGAAGGGGGACGAGAGCGCTTACTTACTGGTTCCGTTGACTTTGTACGTCTCCACTTGGTCCTCGGAACCGAGCATTGCGATCAGCAGCAGCAGCAGCACTTGCTCTTCGACTTGCCTGAGCTGAACTGAACTGAACTGAACTGATCTGAGCGCAGCACCTCCGGTCGCTCAGTGGCGTCTGTGCGTCACTAACCGCTCCACTGGAGCCGCGAGCACTCAATAGCGCCAAACGAACCGCCTCGCGCGAAACTTTCCACACTTCCGCTTTTTTCGAAATGTTCATTGGTGCGGTTTTCATTTAATCACAGAGCAAACGCCACTTTATGCTTTTTCTTGGATGGAGGTTCGTGATCCAGCTCCGTTTGTTGACAGTGGAGTAAACGAAAGCGGCAAGTGGGTTTGTCGTTAGCAGTATATACGCAGGCATCATTTGGAGGATACTGTCAGTCTTGTTGAAGAAATTACAGAAATCATATGAGTGTGTCCACTAAATATGTTCATTAACTAACACAGCTTCATCGGTTTCGTTCAAACATGACGTTGTACTTCAAACCACTCCGCCATCTTTAATTACTAATGACATACAGGTGCATTGGGCTCCATCCGTTCCCGCCACTTATAAATGCTCTGCACGAGCATGTGTTACTTGAGGTAGTGCACTATGAAATACTTTTATTATTGGAAAAAAAAAATACTTTAAGTAGAAAAAACAACAAATTCTGTTGTTGCTCATATCTGTGCAGATGGTATAGTGGCTAGTTTCTTCATTGCAAGGAAACCCAAGTTAGAAGTGAGGTTGATGTCGTTCTGTGTGTATTTTCTACACATATTTGCATGGGTTTCCTTTGTTGGTAACAATCTTCTTAAAGCCTACTTTATTACATTTAAATTAAATTTATTTAAAGTATAGAGTACAGTATTTAGTATTGTACAGCAGAGATTGTACGGTGAAACCTGCTGTCTTTAGTGTTGAAAAAAGGTATTTTAAGTTATTAATATAATTATCTAGGCAGGTATTGTCCAGTATTATACACAAGCGTGTCACTTGACAAAAACAAGCCGTCCAATAGCCTGCAAGTGCCAAACTAAAATAGGAAAATCAAATGTATTGATGGGCTCAATGCATATTCAACAAATTCAAATACACTTTTCCATTTCTGGTAGTCTTTCAAACTTTTGGATGGAAGTCAATTCTAAACCACTCTGCAGAAACACTAAGATGACTTGAGTATTTGGTGCGCCCCACAACCATGTTCATGTTGAGCCATAAAGATGCTAAATCCACCGCAGGTGTAACAAGTCTTGACCAAACATGTTTTTCTGCATAATGTACAAAATTTGAGTCCCTTAATCATGAAATTGATTCAAGAAAATTCAAGTAAAAATTTCAAGTAATTCGTGCCATTTATTTATTTCATAATGTCCAACCTGTACAACTTTCATCGCCTTGTCAACTTTCACAAAGTACGTCCTGTATTAAGAAGAAATCCTAAAACTCGTGCGTAAGCCATTGTCAAATGTTTGGTGTGTAACGTAAACCCCTAAACTGCTAGTGTTTAAAAATATTCCTTTCCTCACTGTACTTTTGCTGATGAATTTCTCATCCAACACTGGGACTACCTGAACATCCTGCGTGAAGTGCGAGGTGTCCAGTCATAAATCGTCCAGTGCTTTAAATGTTAGTCCTTTCAGCGCACGCTAAACTGTGCCTGGCGCCAGCACAGAACAGTTTCCTACATGCTTTCACTTCAAGGACAGCAAGATAAGCCGAAGTGTGTTGTGATTACACAAACTATCCCCTCGTATCCATGAAGGGTCCCCCTGCCCCAGCCGCATGTGTCTCACAGCTCGCTCCCAGTTTAATGGCCAGAGTGACAACAGTTTCAAATTGCTCTGAGGAAGATGATAGTCGCTGTCTTTACGACTGTAATAACTATGATGTCAACGCCGCCGTAAATCAGAATCTGATCATTTTATTTAAGTCTGCTGCCTGTGATTAATTTATAATCTGTGTCAGAGACGAACTCTCTTGAACATATTGTGAAATAGTTGGATTAATAAATAACCTTAAATTAAAAAGGGGAATTGCACGTCAGCAAAGATGGAAATCTGACAAATAATACAAATACACTCATGTATATACAATGTTTTGCATTTATCATGCATTTAAAAATATTTTATGTTAATTTAGTTGAATAGTTGATAGAGACTTTGCACTACCAATTTACATATTTGTACATTTACAATTTTTGTATCTTTATTTTGTTCTTGTGCATACTTTCTTGTCTTTTCACATTGCATTCTATTGAACTTTTTTAAGATTTTTTTTACATGTACAGTATTGTAGCATTATTCATATTTCCATAATAATAAACTTTTAATAATTTACCATTCCAATAGTCTTTCATAAATCTATAAGTTGTGAACAAAAATCAATTCACTCTCGTACTATGTGTGATTGCATGTGTTGAAAAAATCGACAGTTGTGATTTGACGTTCGACAGTTAAAACTGTGAAAGGCGCCTTACAAATGCTCAGAACTTGAACTTGATTTCTGCTGTGCGAACCTTGAGCTGTAATTGAACCACAGGAAAGCTAAATTCAAGAGCAACTGCTTTTTTTTATTTTACAGCATTCAGAAAATCTGGAACTCCATTTAACGTGCACACAAAAGAGCAAGCTGTAAAAAACCCAAAAGACTGTGCGCTTTGAAAACATTAACACACTTCATGTGGCTTTTCATCTCGCTGCAGGCTACTTCTGTTAAGGATGCATTATTTTTATGCTTTTGAATCGGGCTGGAGTGCTTTATGGTGCGCACGCTCGTGTATTGCTGTCAGCACTTGACTGATGGATGCTCTTGAATAGACACATAGAATGTCACCGATACTTTTCTGTAGTAAGAGTCCTGACAGTCCGGAACAGGCCAGTCAAAATAAACCTGAGCGCGAGTGGAGAGAATCCAATACAAAAGGACTTTCCTGCGGCTCAGTCAATAGAGCTGGAGTTTGCAACACTAAACGTCGTGAGTCGGACTCCCAGGGAAGGAATTAAGCTTCCAATGTGGAACTGTTAATGCATCGGATGAAAGTGTCTGCTAAATGCAGAAATGTAAATAAAAGATATGGACATATTTGCCAGCTGTCACTGCTCCTGGAGGGAAATCTGGTGGCAAACCTGCGAGGAACATTGGAGGATGACAATAAACGTGCACACGCAACAAGCAAAATCAACACATATCTAATCAGCCTGAGCTTTTAAACCCAATCCACGCTTTCCATTAGAATCACCTGGTTTCCATGGTAACTGGCTGTAAAGTGCACATCATGCTTTCACACAGTGGGGACTTTTAAATTTGGAGTTGAATGGAAGCTTTTGAGGGACCGTGAAAGATTAAATTTAATGGATTGAAAGAAAAGTAAATAGTAAGAAACAGACAATAGCAGCGGCTGAAGTCCAACAGTGGAGGCTGAACGAGGTGTAAAACACACTGGTATAAAAACTCAGCTAAATTGTTGTGTGGGAAAAAAAATACAATTTTACTTCACAAGACACCACAATGTTAAATTTCAATTTCCGAAACTTCCTAAAGTTCTGGCATTGATGATTATTCAAAAGGAGAACAATTGAAGTGTCTTGACAAAACGGTTGACGCTGGGCATATGGATAATCAATAAATTATTTCATAGTCACATTTTTTTTCAAAAGTACATTATATGTACACAAAAATCTGTATAATGCATGTTTCAATTCTAGTAAATTGAATTTGTGATTGGTTGTGATTGGTCTAGTAAAAAAAGCTTTGTGATTGGTTGGCTACCAATACAGCATATGTGACCAACCCACACGTCTGTGTCGCTGTCATTGGCTCAAACTCCTGGTGACCCAGAAATGGAAAGGCAGTGCAGAAAATGGACACAGAAAGGCCCCAACAAGGCCTCGAGTTTGAGTATTGATCTATGCCGCACTTTGATTATGAATATCTATTGGTGATGTAATAGCTATTCTGCCTTGTGTCCAATCAAAACTGTACCCTCTTTATATATCAGATTCTCATCTATCCCATCAATCTACCCACTGTTTTATATAGCGGTTTTATCATATCAATCGTGTGTGAAACTCACACGATAGTGAAAAAGATGAAGAGCATTGCGTATAAAATTTGTTCTGGGGAACCGTCAAGCACAATCGGCTCCAGTCCATTCATTTCACTCAGTGTGAGGCTCTTAATTATTTTGTATTTAATCAATAAACCATTAAGGTGTATGCAGTATAATCGAAAGCCCCTAGTCACCTTCACACTCCAATGAATGTCTGGTAAATGAATATACCGGTCCCGTTCAGGCGATTATCACCTCTACAAACCACTTCATTACGTTTGGATTGTCCATATGGAAAGATCTGTGTGAGTAAAATGCAAAGGTGAGATGATGATGATGATGCTTTCCAGAAAACAGTGTAATCCACATGCTAATTGAATTTTGATTAGCTAAAAACACGCACATTATATAGATTTTTAATCCATTTTGCATTCAGGTCAGGTGAATACATGTCAACTGTGTGTTTTTGCAGAGGCGCTGTGTAAATACTTAGGTCGGCCTGCATATTAATATGGCTTAAGATGGGCTAATTAATTCACCATCTAATTAGACCAATACGTTATAATGTTGTGTTGTAGTGACCTAAAAGCATTAGGACGCTTAACATTTAACTCAATAATTATGTTTGACATAGGTTTATCTTTTCTTTGCAGACAAAGCACAGGCAAAACACAGATTTGGTTTTCTGTTGGAAGTATTAACAGTAGAAAATGAATCACAGTTGACAAAAGACTCCATCATTGACGGCATTAATTCAGTCTCTCTGGAGGCCTGTACCAATTCCCATCCAACACTAAAGTGGTTCTCAGTGATGGAAATGATCCCACTCAATAATGTCTCATATATAGAGACGCATATACATATACTGTACGGGTATATTTTACACACACACGCACACACAATTAAAAAATAATTGTGCATAATTTTCCCGACAATTTTCACCACTTATAAAAGCAAAAACCATTAAGTGGTGCTATCTCTTCAGAAATATTCAAAGTGAACTTTCAGAAAGACGTGTTGATGAGGGAAAGACTCTTAAATGACCCGGGCCACAGGAAGGGAGGATGAATGTCACCCAGGGATGATGTGCGGGTAGCAAGATGCTGAAATGATGAGAGTCCTTGACTCGCGGCCCGAGTGGCTTTACCTAATCCACCCACACAAAAGCACATCTGATCTGTGTGGAACACTAGCCAAGAGTTCACAGACTCGCATTTCATTTGTTTGCATTGCTTGGACATTTATAGAAAAATACAGTATAGAATGTTGTTGTTGTTGTACAGTTTTGTCACTGTGATTCAAAGGTCAGTGTCATCATGTACTTTAATTGCAGTGACATCTATTACTCATTTCTTTGCTTTTATTATACTCTTTTATTAAAAATTAAAAGATCTGGACAAACAACAATTAGTTGTCCAGACAATTGTGCCCATGATCTGAAATAATCTCTCTGGATTACAATCCCCAAACTCTCGTACCATATTTTCTTAGATGTGTGGTTGAGAATAGTAGAAGTTGTATTTGTTCTTGACTTGTCATTGTCTCGTGATTCCATTCTCATTCTGTTTAAGGATCTTTACTGTAATTTAATCAAATTTCAATGAATGTCTTTAAATAGTGAAATACTGTTAATTTGTAATTTAAAATTAATTGCAGAAAAGTCATAATAAACCAGTTCATTCATTGGCATAGAGGATTTGAGCAATTTTCCATTATTTGTTTCAGATTAAAAATTTACTCCAGTTAATAATTTGATTAAATATTATACAATATTCCTTTTTCCTTTTCCCCCCCAAGTATAAAATAGTTTCAAATGAAAATAAAAACACAAAACATCATTACAACATACAAACACTGCATATTGCATAACCATTCTCTCTCTGTAAATCTGCACTGAGCGTAAACCGAATGCTTGAATTAAGATTTCATATTCAAATCTCCTTCGTGTAAATCAGCATTAAGATGAAGCAGTTCAATGACTCCTGAAGCAGATCCTTCAATCCAGCCATTTTACGACCATCACCACATGTAAAAACTGAATAAAATTAACAAAAGTACAGAGTAATGTACAGTAGAGTAGAACAACCATTTCATCTGAATCCTTCACTGCACACACTTCTCAACCACTTCCACCTAATCACACTCAAACATTCACAGCGACTCAGAACTCAGCGAAGATCTGATCAGAGAACCAGAGGGAAACCACTTCCTCCCGCATTCCTCCAATCACAAGCCGGAACATCAGGAATATCATCAAGGCTGAACACCAGGCCACTGCCCATAATCAGAAGCGTTCAGATCCACCAGCTCTCCGTTTAACCCACTGTGCTCCAGTAGAGTCGACCATTCACTCAGTTACAGCACAAGCACCTAGAAACAATCCAAAACTAATTTTATCCTTTAATCCTCTCACTTCCTCTCAATGGTTTTCCCCATTTTCAATCTAAACGGCCCAGAAACGTGGTAATCCTCCACTGCTCCACTGATTGAAAAGCAACGGCAGCACGTCGACATTAACGGATTGTTGACACAAGCATTTTCTGTCACGGCTCCATATCAACAGCATTCCGACGATCCATCGATAAACACGCACATTTAACCATACGATCTATGAAATTTTCACACATCACGTCCACCACTTGAACTACGTATTCATTTCATCTCACAAAAGTAGTTTCGTCTAGATTTTGCAGTTGTGTTTTTATTGCGTGACGTGTGTTGTGCGTGTGCGAGGAAAAATAAGGCTGTTTCCAGTGTATGACAATAAAACTGCACAATAAGCAATTACGGTATTCAGCCAGGAAGCTAAATGTAGGTTGACCACAAAATAAATATGTACAGTAGTTAACTAAAATAGCTTTACAATCACTGTTTAAAATGTGATATTTGTGAAATACTGTACGGGCGTGTACACTATAGTGTATGTAAATCTAATATGCAGGAAGGATATTCTATTATACTTTTGTATTTATGTAAAAAGTGCATTTCAAAGTCACATATTACTTGTAAACAGTGACACAGACACACAATCAACAAAACAATAACATACAGAGAAGTCTATGATATAACTATGATCAGTGAGCAAGACTGTAGTCGTCAATGGCTAGGAATAGAAAACGTGAGAAATGCAAAAATAGATTGAAAATCAGTTGAAGGTTCAATATTAAAGAATAAAACAGACTAAGAAAATAAGACAGAATAAGAAAGTGAGTGTGAATGTCAATACGGCCACTAGGGACAGTATTGAAATTGTGCTCTGCATTTAACCGTCCAGTGAAGTTACACACACACACACACACACACACACACACACACACACACACACACACACACCCGGAGCAGTGGGCAGCCTTAAGCCATGGCATCCTGGGGGGATGTGTATAGAAAAATATTATGGAGTATAATTTTTTTTTTTCATTTATTTGCTTTTTGTTGGTGTAGAGGAAAATGACTGATTCGTGAAGAACGTCATAAACATCTGATGAAAGCGAATGCATCACTAAGGAAGATGTTGTTGTCGAACAGTGAGTTCTCTTCTTCTTGAATAGAAGACTCAAGACGTGGTGTAAATGGTTCTATCTGAATTTTAGCAGCAGTGTGGGCAGCGCCAGCCTGAAAGTCCCGAAGCCACTCGGAGAAAAAACAGTGGGCTACTTGTGTAACGCAAAAGGTGCTTAGTGAAATGCTCTCTACTTTTTTTTTATGGTAAAAACCAGATTTTCTTTCTCAACATGGCTCCTACAAGCCCAGCACACCTTCCTCTCTTCCCATGTCACCCGTTTCTCACTATTCCCTGTGCTTTGCCTGGCACACATCGGCTGCTGAAGGTTACCTATGCCTACAGGGGAGTGTGTGTTACGTTTCAGTGTGTGTGAGACAGAAAATCCAGAGTGTGTGTGTGTGTGTGTGTGTGTGCGCCTCACTCCATTTGCAGCTACATAAATAGCCATTTCCCGCCAGAGCAAACCCACTTTCCCAGCACCCACCTTACACAGAGTCCCAGCAGAAAGACGGAAGACCAAAAAAGAGATTATGATACATTATTCCAGATTCCTCCAGTCTCTCAATCTCTGTCAAGATCTGGTAGCCAACAACCCTCCATTCCACATTCACAAACCAAGGAGCAGCAAACCAGCAGAAAAACAGAATTACACACAGTAAACCGGGATAAAAGGAGAGATAGATTTAGTGTGTTTAACTACATTGTTTTTTTGCAATGACTAAATCACAACATTCATGCAAATTTAGGCACCCCTTTTCTTCCCCAACTTTAGATACTCAAAATGTGTGTGGGGGTGCTTATATGCGCATATTTCAAATATGGTATTCACGAAAATATAAGCGCCAGTTTTTCCACATTTCAAGTCAGGAGCAACCACAATTGGAAATACGTCGTCCTCTTCTTTAAATAATGGTTCTGGAATATTGTTCTAGCGGCCAAACGAACCTTTAGTTTTATGTGTGCTACAATTGCGATAATTTTTACAATGGGCAGACTTTTGGTACGGGGTGACGTCACACTCCAAAATAGTCACATTTTAAGTATTTTGAATCAATAATGTTACTGAAATTTTGATTCGATAATGTCAACCGAAAATGCATTTTGAATGTTTAATGTTGAAGCGATAAATGTGAGCGACACTCCACGAGAACTGTGTGATGTGTTTTGTATGTCCACACACAATCTTTGTCCATGAAAAGGACTTTATATAATAAAAATCAAACTTGAACGTGAAACGAGGACTTGTGTACATTCTGATGTGCACAATATTCCAACACAAATACGGATGAAAGTGCTGAAAGCTTTGTTTTAGAATATTTCACACTGTCCCTCATGGTCATAAATCCCTCTGTCATTCTGTCTCTCACACACACACACACACACACACACACACACACACACACACACACACACACCTGGCCTGCACAAAAGCCAGACAGAGGTTGATTGAACACAACAGATGTGAAATTACACACACCCCATTTGGACCAATTTTCTTGTCTTTTACTGGCTGTTACCGACTATCTGAAGAGAGTCAACACATCCATTCCTCCTCTCGTTTGTGCACGCGCACACACACACACACACACACACACACACACACACACACCTCTTTTTCTCTCCCCCTCCGTCTCACCTCTCTCTCTCTCTCTCTCTCTCCCAGTATCTCTCTCTTGCAAAAACACCCCATGATGGCCAGATCATTAATACACTGCTTCTTTGCAAAGAAAATAGGAGGCCATTAACTTTACAATAAGGAGAATAAAAGAAAACATGATTGACAGTGTTTTTCTTCTCGAGTCTGAGTGGCATGAACAAAAGCACGAGAGAGCGAGAGTAAAAGCAGGACAAACGAAAAAACGACTAAAGGACTGTATGTCTGTCTGTTTTTCATCCAGACATTCACACTTTTTAAATGTATGGTGTCCTTGTTTATCGCATAATCTGTGGAATCAGTTCTTCATTAATTATTGAAATTACGTAATAAAGGAAAAATTCATACCGTACATTAAAAATAAAAAAATGTGTTGCTTATTAGTTGAGAGTAGATTCAGAGGCACGTCCTATAGATTAGCAAAAATTTTTACTAAATGTTTTGCCAATTTTCCTTTTTAATTGCTTTAACGTTTTAGAAATTAAATGTCCACATTGTAAAATGAAGGAATTAGGAACATTTTTATGTTATTATTATAACATTGACAATTATTATTAATGTTTACATATATATAATATATATTTTGCCATTAATTGTTTTCATATTTTAGCCATGTTTATATTTTAGACCACATTTTCCTCATTTCAATAATTAACAAAAGATATTCCTGATCTGTTATTGCTGAATGTATCTATAGACTATAGAGTTGTTTTATTATTGTTTTACACTGTTCAGGGGGAAAAACGTGGCAAAGTATGTTACACTCTAAAGTAGTCTGGGAAGTTGCCCATAGGTGTGAGTGGGACTGTGTGTGTCTGTGTTTCCCTCTCTGTGATTGGTTGGCTGTTAAGGAAAAGTGAAAAAAATGTATGGATTATATACTAAACATAAGAATAGAGAAGGTCCTTTAAAATACTATGTGGAATTGAAAAAAAAACCCATTGTTTGTGAAAACAATCATTTTCATTCTTGGGTAATTTTACAACACAGTATGTTTCTGTGAAAGACATATAATAAAGGATTTGTCTAAATTAAAAGGTCCAAAAGTGTCAGTAATTACAATCCGCATATGAGCTTATACGAGAGCAGTCCAGATTTACACACACAACTGTGCTTAACTCCTTTGAACTGACCATAACTACCACAGGCCAGACCTTTTACGAGTTTTGGATCAGAATTTAGATTTTACATCCATTTTAAAAGCCATTTCTGCGTCCGTCACCTGGTCTGAGAGGTTTGCGCACACACCGACACGATTAATCCAGGCACGGCGACAACATCTGTCATTATACCATGTTGTCTGGCCTTCTGTCTGACCCGAAGATGTCAGATTCGCCTAAAGCCGATTTGGGTTGGTTGCGTCTTTAATCTCGACCACGACTAAATACATTATATCCAATCATTTAGATCCAAACAATTTTAGTTTGCCGTTGATGCTGCAAATGTTGACATTGACTGGAGTGAAGAGTTCTGCACATTCAGTCTCCATCTAGAACATAATTTCTACCTGGCAATTTACATCCATCGATTTATATCTGTCTATCTATCAATCCATCCTTAATCTCAGCACCACTGCCTTGATAGGTGGCAAACCAAGCAAGACACAGAGACACACACATTCACACTCTCACTCACTCCTATGGACAATTTAACAAACTCCAATTCTCTTGAATCATTTTGGACTGTGGAACAAAACCGGAGATCCAGAGGAAACCCACGCAGACATACAAACTACTTCTACAGAGAAAAGCTCGAGTTTGAGTCCAGAAAGATGGTGAATATGAAATGATATTTTTAAACGTTACATGTAACAACGCAACAATAAAATGCTTAGAATTTAAAGCATGTTCATCACCACATCTTTGCAACTTTTGCTTGTAACCAATAGCATCTGAATGAGGATGATTTCACTGCTCTGAATTTAAATATTTATGCTAGACAAACTATAACCAGATTTTAAAATTCCAACAGATTGACAGTTTGAATAACTTTGAGCGTCCTTGTCAGTTGAGTGGAGCGCGCGAGTATGTGGATGTGTGATTTGTTCCGTAGGCATCGCGTGTGTGTGTGTGTGTGTGTGTGTGTGTGTGTGTGTGTGTGTGTGTGTGCGTGAGCGAGTGCTCCTGGCATTACTGACGCACTGATCCATGCTAGATCACACTGGCACAAACTTTGCCTTTTATGACAGGAATGGGCATTTAATTTTTTTCTACTGGGGCACCGGAGAATATATTGTAGCGGGCATGTGTCCCTAAAACATGGTTGAGATTCACTGGCACTGGGCACTATTTCTTTTCCACGTGGCATCCCAGGAAAAAATAAAATCCTGTTATAATACAAAGGCCGCCATCTAGTGGACATTTTGTAACATTACTGATCAATGTTCTTGAGAAAAATCAGAATATTTAGTTAAAAAGAAACATTTTTTTTTTACAATGTTTTATTAAAAGTGCAAAATGCAGTGTAAAATATTACATGTTTATAATTTGACAAGAGTCAACTAGTCAACTTGGGTCATTCCAAATTCGAGAAATGATACAATTAAAATAAAATTCATATAAAATTCTAAAATACAATTTAATTACATAAGTGACATAATTACATAAATACATAACATTTAATTAATTCAATAGTAAATTGATGAATAAACATCCACACCTTTGACTCAGTCATCAAAATCCATGTCATGAAAGCGACTCTCCATATAATGAAGAGGGTCGTACTCCGGCACCGTGAACATCACGTCCTTCCAGAATTTGCAGGTTTTGATGCCGTCTGCCGTTTCCAGGGAGAAGCTCTTTATCTTCAGACAGGGAAGGATAGCCACTTTCCTAAATTTGATCTCCATTCCCCAGCTCTGAGGAGAAAAGCGTATGGTATTCATATTGCTGCATTAGTTGAGGACGATGACGGGGGTCTCACCATTTTACACTGTCTGCAGCTGATCACACGACCCGGCTCCCAGTCCTCAAACACCCGATCCAGATGCACCTGAGATCCGGTTTCAAAATACATCCTGAAAAAGAACACAATGATTTTCCATCTTTGAAGCGAATTACATTTTTTCATGGTTTGCTGTGTGATTTATTATATATGATTTTTATATTTTTTACATAAATTACATTTTATTTTTATGTACAATATAATTGTATTGTGTTTTGCTATAATGCAATTTAGCATTAGAAAATGCACCATGAATTAACAAGGATGAATTACTTTAAATCAGCAATAATAATATATTCAAATGTATAAAATCAATATAATTTTACTCAAGAATATTTACATTTATTAGACTTATAGGATACATCTATTCTGTATTATCAGTTTATTGAATATTTTAATGTTCTAGAGTTTACACTGATGTACATTACACATTACAGTTTACACGGACGTACAATACATTCTTGTTGTCAATAATGGTCTACACCAGAGCGCAGGCATTTATTTGGGGTGGAAGCGGATGAGAAAATCTAAATATTGTGGAGAGAAAACCAAAATACTGATTACAATCCTTGGAATTTCTATTTAATGGAATGATAGGCTATTTTAAAGATGTAATTTGTATATGTAATGCCTAAAGCAAAAGAAACACCTGAGCACAAGGACAATGAGCAGATGTGATGTTAAAGCTCTTACTTAAACTGGGGGTTGATGTTGACGTGCTGGGATTCCTCTATTTTCCGGATGTCTTGGGCATCGCAGACGGTCCGGAAACATCCGCGGCACTGCAGCTTGACCTGATCGGACCGGTAGCTCCGCCTTCTCTTGTTCTTCTTCTCCTCCGCTTGCATTTGAGCAAACACCGCTGCATTTTGGAGTCGAAAGATCTGAAAAATAGAATGTTCACTTGTGTGAAAAACAAAACACTTTCAAATTCTGATGTTAAAAACAAAAAAAAAAGCTGACCTCCATCTGAAATTGCCAAGATGTCAAGCTCTGCACTTCAGAAATGGCTTGAGAGGTCAGAACGTCTAGCTGCTCGTTGACGATTTCTCTGCGGATTTCCCGGCCTCCACGCTGAGCCACCACAGAGTAGACGCTGTCTTGAGCCCGAGCCCGCCCACTGGCCTGCTGCTGAGCGATTTCATTGGTCAGTAGACCGTACCGCACAACCACGTTGCACTCTGGGATGTCCAGGCCTTCCTCAGCTACAGTGGTGGAGATCAAGAGGTTGACGACTCCATCTCGAAATGTTTGGATTGTGTCCTTCTGTCCTCTCTAAAAACAATAGAACGAATGACGCAAAAGCAAAAGAGAAACAGATCAAGTAGAGATTCGTCTATAATGATGTGGTTGTACCTGGGTCATGTGCTCTCCACCATTTCCCGCACCAATGAGAATCCCTGCACGGATGTTCATGTGCTGCAGTTTCGTGTTGGTGTTCACCCAGTTGTACAGACAACGTGTTCCTCGACGGGTCTTGGCAAAAATTATACCGCGGGAATCTTTGTCCTGGAACTGCTTGACTAATCTGCTTTGCAACTGGTTCAGTTTGGGGTTTTCATATTGGGCATCCAACGCTAGCAATGTCAGCTTCCTGTGGTGCTCTGAGAAAGTTGGGAGAAATTATTTGAAACACTCTCAACATCATCACAAAGGCCAAATATTGGTTGTCTGCTGTCATGATTAAGAAAAAACGTTTTTGTTAAAAAAAAAAACACAAACTGATTCGGCTATGCTAATCGTTCCAGAACGGTGAGGAATCCAAACCTTCAAAAAGTCTCCAGAGAAATAGATCCGTTCCATCCAACATCTTGTGCTTCTCTGACTCGTAGAACTCCTCAAGAACCTGCACAGCATCTATCATGCGGACGCTTTCATTGATTAGAAGAGCGTCGTTGTACTGCCGCAGGTGGAGGGCACATCGAGAAATCCGTCTGTTTAATGCCTTCACACCTGAGACAAACAACACCGTGAAATCCAACACTCTTTCTGGAGATGGTGACAACAACCAACCTGTTTTCTCCAGCTCCACAACATCCGCTTCATATTCCTGCGTGCCCATGGTTCGCAGTCCCAGCCGCGCCGTCTCTGGCATATACTTGTGAATCTTCTCCATCATTTGCTTCAACTGATCAGCTAATGGATCCTGATACATGTAAAAGAAAAAACGGCAAGAAACACGTAGTTCTGATAGAGTTCATCAGAAATGCCAAGGAGATATGTGAACACATTTACCAGATCTCTTTTTTCCACAATGTCATAGTGTTTTCTGGGCACGGGGACGGTTTCCTGCAGCACTGCTGTAAAATTCTTCGTGGACACGATTTTGGAATCCAGATTGGCACAAATCTGAAAGTGGAAATCAGATACGTACATATAAGTTGTAAATAATGAAATCGAAGCGGCTTGAATCAACAAATACGGCATAAAAAATTAAAATAGGGCAGCACAGGGGCATGTGGGTAGCGCTGTTGCCTCACAGCAAAAAAAACCAGTTGGATAAAGTTCTAGGCCCGTTCAATTTCGGAGGTTGAGAACGTTGATGGTTGGAAGTAATAATACGTAATTAAATATTTGGTTTAGCAGAGCATGATGTCCGTAATGCTAAATTCTATTTTCTTTTTATTATACAAGTAACAAATCAACAAACCTACAAAAAAAATTTGGAATGTTTTTGTTTACTAAAAAAAACCTAGATTTCATTTCATTTAAATTTTACAATATACATAGACGTTTTTAAAAACTGATAAATAGTCATATAGTCAAATAGTTCCACGCTTCACACTGACCTGCAGAACATGTTCAAAAGCTTTATTCAGTGATTTCTTCCCTCCTGCTCCCGGTGATGCCGTGAGGCCCAGAACTTGAGGCAGATTTGGTTCCCTCTTCAGCTTCTTCTGCACATATCGCCTCATAATCTTGTTGTAGACATTTTCCTTTTGTGTGTGATGACACTCGTCTACGACCAGCAGGGTGAAGTCTGAACGGAAGCAACAGAGATATCATCAAACCACTGGCCGCTTCTCAATAAAGCGCCTTTAGAACCTGTCAGCTCCACGTGCTTGTCCTCCTCCGGGCTGGCCAGGGCGTTTTCCAGGATCTGTGCGGTGCAGATAACCACATCCGACTCTCTGACCAGAAGCCCGAAGAAATCCTTCTCATCCGTGTCTCCACTGATGGCCACCACCCTGCATCTGGGCCCGAGGTGAGGCTTGAACTCTCTCTCATAGTGCTGGTCCACCAGGTGCACCTGAAGAAGCTCATGGTCAGTCTATGTTCCCTTGGATTGAAGGTCTGATCATATCTACCTTGTTGACAAGCACCACCACCTTGGCTTTTGGATTGCTCTCGAGATGTTTCTGGGTGACGTAAACGGCTGTCCGAGTCTTTCCTCCACCGGTGGGCAACCAGATGATGCTGTTCTCGCCTCTCAGAGCTGGCTGGACCACCTCTTCCTGATAAGATCGAAGGCGGATTTCCATCTGCCATCACACAAACACATCTGGATTGTTTCCACCCAAGCCACTTGTTTGGAGAACCACCAAGCAACACAATCTTTTAAAACTCACTGTAGATTTCTCAACATAAATGTGCCGAGTGAGTTATAGCATAAGTCAGAAGAAATAACAACAGGTTTGTTTAAAACGACTTAAAAACGACAGACATAAACGTATATAATGCTCACCTTAGCTGTCGAGTGTTCCGAGTGTGTGGCTGGTTTTGACTTTGAATCTCTCCGCGTCTCCCAGAAGTCCAATGCGTTTTGACTTATGGTCGTTTCTTGAAGCTTTTATATGCCGAGCCGAAAGCGAAACCAGCTAGAGAGTGGGGCCCATCTGAAGGGGGTCTACAACACAACGACAAAAACTCCACCCAGACAAACCAAGAAAACCGTTGGTGAAAACTTCTGAATACTTATGATTAAAGCTTAACGCCGATGTTGGATTATATTAAAGCTCTCAACGGACAAGGCTGGAAAAGATTTCGGATAATGTTTTAGATGTATTGAGCAGAGAAGTAAGCGCCGTATAGTCTCAGAGACCCTGACTGGGCCCCTTGTTTCACAGGAAAGCGAAAGAGGCGTTTGGTAACCATGGGTTGTGTAAACAAACATTGGCTCGAAGACGCTTAAGTTTCATTACTTTGACAACGAAATTGAAATTTTCAACAATCTTCCCCAAAGAAAAAACAGTGTCGTTTTTTTTCCTCGCCAAAACTGGCTAAAAGTAGTGTCAAATCATCCGAAACAAATAGCTTTTAGAATTTAAAAAATCTAAAGCTGGAACTTGCAACACACTGTTGTTGTAGAAATAGCGAACATTTTCTCACCCATGTATATATTTTTAGTTAAATGTTCCTTTGATGATAATAATAATGCTTTCGATTTTTATTTGAATGTCGCTTTACAAGTAATTAATCCAGGGGGAGATCTTATCTAAAATAGTTAGCAATGCAAACTAATAGAAAAAAAAAAATCACTGTTCCACTTCTAAAAAATATAATATGCTGAATTTCTTTGATAAAAATGTAGATTTTACGAGACAAAATTTTGACTTTTGAATTTTTTTTAATTAACCAAGTAGTAGACCTGCTAAAATGTCAATTTAAAAAAAAATGTGACATTTCATGCCCAATCACAAAGCAGGTCATCACAGCAATTCCTCCTATGTATTCGCCTATGTATTTTTGTATAACGTGTTTCTATAACCGCAAGGCAGACGTGATAATAAAACAAAGATTTATTTCCAAAAACAGATTTGCATTACACTGAAGTGTGGCGATGTACATGCAGCTTCAGGACCCCGTCCGCTCATTTTCTAGCCTCCTTCGCATGATCTGCCCATTTCAGAAGTCGACACCAGGGTCCCACGGGATATAGCAAGACACTCGACTGGTACCACGTCGACACGGCAGCACTTCTATTAAACCACGGTTCAAGTATAAGCATCGTTACAATACTGGAAAAAAACCCCAACAGAAACGAGTCCCGTGTCCAAACAGTAAACCTGCATAAACCATGCGGCGCTAAACAGCACAGACATACAGCGTAGAAAACCGTCAACTCTGGTGGAACTTTGCTAGTCTGATTTTCTGGTTTCAATGATGTCGTTTTGCCTGAGAACACTGTAAGTGATGAAAGAATAAGTTACGTGACAGATCTTCGATATGATCTACGGAGCACGTCAGTGTGAAAGTCGACGGGCTGAAAGCTTTTTGCTTAAACGACTATCGATTCGACAAAAGCACCGACAATCGAGTGGAACGGCAACAACCTGCCAAAAAACCAACCACAAAATGCACAAGTTATGAGTCGTGTTGAAAGAGATCGTCATGGTAGCACAATATGTTTAAAAATGATGCCTATAAGAAGTGGAATAAAACGTAAGGGCACATTCTGTACGTCTAGGCCGTATTAAACAAACAGCTTTGGCAGAACGCCGTGGCATCATCACCAGAGGCCAAATATTGTTCGTCTTTGGCATTTAGTATGAAAAGAAAACGAAAAACATTCCCCCGTGTATGAAGAGGGAGTCATCGTGTTGAAGAAAGAACCAAAGTTTCTGTTAGTTACGTCAACATCTACAAAACACTTTTGCTTTTCTTTCACCTATAGTGCACGGTGGCAGCCTTGTGTTAAACGGAGGAAACGGAAGCAGCCCAGTTCAGCTGGACACATTCTAAAGTGTCTACTGGTCCCGAGCCGCAGACTAGACTAGTCACTTGTCAATGAGTCCGGCCTCTTTCAGCTTGAAGTAGAAGAACTTCTCCAGGGTGTTGGCACACTTGCAGTACTCGCTGTCTGGAGGGTTGTATTCTCTGCAGTTGGTGATCACTCGCTGCAGGTCGGCGATGAACAGTTTTTTCGTCACGTAGTAGCGATTCTTCAGACGGTCCGTCATCGTTTTCAAGTCTGAGTGGAGAGGATTTTATTAAATAATGTTGTTCAAAATAAGTGTGTGCAGAATAAACGCACACCCACCGATGGGGAAGCGGATGACTTCATAATAGTCTGGAGCTTCGGATTTCTTCACCGGTTCCATGAATGGCCAGGCGTCAGGATGCGTCTGTTACACACACTGAATTACACACGGCAGATACAGGTTTAGCGATTAGAATTGTGTGTGTGCGAATTACTTTAATCTGGGCGAGAAGGTTCTTCAGCATGTTGTAGAGCGTGTCTGGGTCTTTCAGCTCTTTACTGGAGATGGAATTGACAGAACAAAGAAAGGAATTGAAAGAGAAGAATACATTGATTAATCAGTTCAAATCAAATTACTTTTATTGTTTATTACTTTCGTGCTCTTTGACGCCTAGTTTGTACATATGACGTATAGATCTGTGCACACACAAATATCTTCTTATCCTTAGATAATTCACATATTCATTTCTGAACATGTAACAAAGAAATTCCTCAAAACAAATGTAGCCTAAACAATTAAAACTATTTTTTTTTCTCAATTGCTGAACTTCCTTTTCACTAAATTACAAATATATGAATACATAATGAACACATAATGGAAATTTTAAAATTACTTTTAAAAATGATTTGTTTTGTAGGAATAGACGAAATGCTATACACATATTTGGCACATTTCTATTGTTATTGTAATATAATGCATTGTGTATGTTAACCTCTGACCTTTTCTCCTTTGAACTGGGTTTCCAGCCAGTCTCTCCTAAACAAAAGCAAACAATAAGAGTCAGTGTAAATGGTGTGATGCTCCAACATAAGCACTAGTCAGACGATTGACGATTGACATTCTTACGGATGCCTGGGATGCTCTCGACAGGAATCTGCCGCACACCCTCTTTAAAGCAGGTGAGTCCGGGATACACCTTTCGGATCTGATTCTGTTTCCTCTCAATCAGTTTCTTGATTATCTGACACAATAAAGAAAAGGGTGTAAAGACAATATTTACCCAAATATTCCACAAATGAGTCTAACCTCTTTCTGTCTTTTTATGATGTGTGAAAGCTCAGTGTAGGGGATTCTGGGATTGAGCTCACACTCCATCAGTGTGGCTCCCTCGTAGTCCTTAATGTAACCAAGATATCGGCTCTTTGGTACTTTAATGTCTTTGGAAAAGCCCTGAAACACCGGAGACAATAATTAAATGACTTAGTGTGGTGCTGAGATCACACTCGCTAGACGAACGTTACCTGTTTCTTGAAGTAACCGATGGCGTACTCGTCAGCATAAGTGAGGAAATACAGGATGGCGTGTTTAATGTGGTACTCTTTCAGATGATTCATCAGGTGCGTGCCGTAACCCTTCAGAAAATAACAGTAACATATTTTACTTGCATTAAACAAATTTTCATATCTCAATACATAAATTCACTAGAGTTAATATCCTTGCAAAATGGAATATTTATAGTCCACGCTGAAAATCTGCAATAAAGCAAAACAACCAAAAATCTGCTGCACAATTCTGGATAAAATGAGAATCACAATTTTTAATCCGAACTTTGCTTAGAATAGAGATCACAATTCTGGATTTTTTTTTATTTTACAAATTTAACCCTGAACATCAGCTTGTCAAACAGCAACATAATAACAGGTATTACTCTTTGGTTTAAACTTAAATAAAGGTAAGGAAAAATCAACTAATGTAATGTAGTGTAAAGTAAAAATGTAAAAAAAAATTAAAAAAAAAAAAAAGATCTTTTTAGATCTGCAAAATCTTTCAAAGGATTTTAGTTTAAGGACCTTTTATGATGGGTTCGCTTTGACCAATCAGAGCAAGGAGTCAAAAGTATCAAAACGATATGTACTCGAGCATAAGAGATTTGCGTGCAAGCGTGAAGATACGTGTGCGTGTAACGATACGTGCACACAAAGACACAAAAGCTCACTCAACATGAGTTGCACGCAGACGCACACAAACCCGGTTGCTTGCGCAAAACTCTTTTCGGCACAAATTTGAACCCATAGAAACACTGGAGTCTGTGTTACCTCAAGATCAGAAGAATTTGGCTGAATTATATAACCGCTGGATTAAGATTGCGAGGGGGGTGGAATCGTGATTGCGATCATTTATGAATTATTTGTGCAGCTCTATCATCTATTTCTAATCCATCTAATATAGCCATCTACTGTAAATCTAAAAGTGGTGGAATATAAGGGTTCACTGTATCTGAGACAATCACTGGGATGTGGTAGATGATCTGGGTTTTTATAGCGTTTTCTTACCTTGACTTGCTCATTGGATGTGACTGCGCAGAAGACGATCTCTGTGAATCCTTGAGTGGGAAACATTCTGAAGCAGATCCCTCCAATTACACGACCATCTTTAATAAGTGCTAAAGTCTTGTGCTTCCTAAAAAAAAAACATGAAAGACAGCTGGGTTAAAGAACACTTTCAAAAGTCTTTGGAAAATACTTTTGGAATATTAGGAAAAAATGTGATAGAGGTCAGAGGTCACGCTCTTAGACTTACGGGTCAAACACAAGCCGTGTGATGTATTCTTTGGGCATGCGGGGAAGCTGGTGGGAGAAAACATTTTGCAGGCCCACCAGCCACATTAGAATCTTCTTATTGGACTTCTGAGAGAGCGAGTTACCAATCACGTGGAACTCAATGATGCCTCTCCTCTCTTCAAGACGAGCAGTTTCATCACGAGCTGCATTGGCCGACAACAGACTCGTCTGAAAAAGCCAACAACAACAACAACAACAACAAAAAAAGGTTGATGAAGTTGTAACATTAATAGACTTAAGTAAGTTTATATAACTCATGAATGCCTTCTTTCTTACATCTAAATTTGCTCAAAGGAAGTAAAAAAAATTATAAAGCTGACGAACACCAATAGCTCTTCACCACTATCACTTTGATTTGAATTCTAATAATTTCAATTGGCTTATTTCACCTAAAGTCCTCTAGATATTTTAATACACTGTCCATACGTTCTGCCTCAACACAAACAGACTTATTTAAAAAAATAAGTAAAATCACATTGTATTTTGCATGTTTGCAGAATATTTTGCGATATGGTTAGTATTTTTATTCACTAATTGATTTTTTTTATTAGGCACGTTTGTGATAATTAAATGGTCTTGATTGGTATTCTTAAAGAATGCCTTTCATTGTACAAAAAATAAACATTTTAGAATTTAGCCAGTGGCTTGATTTTCTAATATTTTAGGGGTATAAAAAGAGATAATAGATAGAAGAGAAAACTCTAACCTCTGGCCCAAGCATGGCTGCAGGATCTGTGATGGTTTTCATGACTTCATTGACCAGTTCCATAGGAATGTCACCCATCACTCGAATCCGCTTGGCATCTTCCAAAGTTAGTGCCTCAGGAAGCTTCCTTTTCTCTCCTGAAAGAAAATAAATGATTGAATGAGGAACTAACAATAAGTAGAATAGTAGAGTGTTACTCATAAATGATCTGCACCAGTCACTATTTCAGCTGAAACTGTATCCAAACCAGAAACACCCAGAGCGGAACCACTACTGCCTTTACTGAGAGGAGAACCAGACACCGCTACTGGACTCAGAACTGGAACAAAGAAATGGAGATAAAGATAGTAATAATAATAATAATGCGCTTTACAAGTCTTCTTTACAAGTCTTCTCAAACAATGAGGAACACCATGCACACCATCCTTTTGCCCGGTACACATGACGTTACACAAATATTACCTTGATACATTTTAATCCTAAAGAGAAATACATGTCTTACAATATTACTCAGCTCTAATGTCATAAAGGATTTACTTATTAAAATATGATAAATACGAGTAAAAATAAAATATATAAAGATGACAATAAAAAGTAGATTTTAAAAAATACATGTTTTTTTAACTAATCTACATTTACCAGTTTGATGCCCCAACTGTGCCCCTTCTGGCATAGTGAAGTCTGCTTCCCATATGGGGGAGTTCTCTCCATAGATTTCCTCCTCCAACATGGAGAGAAACCTGACTCACACACAAACACACAATTACGACAACCTCCTGGCATCAAACTATTGAAGGAAAAAAGTGATAATGGATCCTACTTGGGGAAGTGTGTTAGGATCAAGGTCCGTTTCTCCGGTGGGAGTTTGTCCTTCTCCACTCGGAACTTCTCGAGTAGCTGTCTACGTGTGACGGTGAAGATGGACTTCAGCAGACTGCGGCCGAACACCTGACAGGTCTCGTAGCGCGGCAGGCTGTCATTACTCTGAGGAACGTGACAGTAGCACAGCCACCTAAACCACACCAAAATAGCAAAACTTCATTCAAAAGGAGAAATAAAAACCAATAGGAAGATCAGGTCAGTTAATTCAATCCACACACCTTGTATAATCCACTTTGTAAGCAGCCGCGTCTTCTTTCTGGGCTCGCTGCCGAAACTGAGACGGGGTCTCCAGCTTCCAGTAGTTCAGACAGAGCAGGAACATTTTACTCAGCTCATACATGGTCTGCCTCTCCTTCGGAGCCAAATGACTGAACTTATACTGAACAAAGTTCAATACACCCTAAAGAAAGTGGAATGAAAAATTGATATACAAATAAGTGACCAAAACAGTAGTTCTCTACTATCTATCCATCCAACAGTTTACTTCGGGTTTAGTAGTAAAAAAAAAATTGCCTAAGATTGCGTTTCTATTTAAGATTTGTCTCATTTTGCCATCCCTGTTTTTACATAAAAAACAAATCGCCAGATATAAACGGAAATGGTTAAGTTTCAAAATGATTACGGTATTATTATACAGCTGACAAAGTGCTTTTAAAGTACCAGAGTCAATCAAACTCAGTTTTTCCTCACTATAAATAGCATTTGTACCTGCTCTATGTTGGGTTTTTCAAACGGCGGGCTGCCAAGAGACCCTTCCACTACTGGCTTCCCCATTTGCAGTATACACTTCCTCAGCAACTACAGACAAGACAAGCCAACTATTAATAATCACCATACATCGGAAATAGCACAAAAACTACATACAAAAACAGTAGTTTTTATTCTTGCGTGGCAGGTTTAAATTACCTTGAACAAATAAAAATAGACTTGTTTGGTGTCCGTGTCTTCTTCTTTATGGACAGACATGAAGAGATTCTCGACATCTACCACCATCCCTAGCAATCGGTTGATCTCTTCCTCAGACACGTTCTCAAGATGAGACACGTGATCCGCTGCAAACACAATTTAAATGATGACACAAGCACCAAAACTTTTTGCAGAAACTCATAAAGCTCATAACCCCTAAAGTTTAAATACAATACACCCTTTTATCAGAACACGCAAGTGCTATACATTCGGGTTAAAATATTTAGATCATATCCATCATGATGGTATAATGCTCATCTGACCTAAAGAGTGTCCACAGCTTCTGCAGGCCTCCATCAGGCTGGCGGCTTGATGCTGGAGCTCCATTCGTGTGGCTGAAGGTGGATTGGGATTTTTCCAGCCATTACACTTGCAAGCGTCATTCGCCTGTGAATAAAAACACAAATAATTTCGATCATCCATTCCAAGTATGTGCAATTGTAGCTTGGTGATTAGTGAGTATTTTAAATATTGTGCGCCATTGCTTAAAGCTGCCCACTGCTCCGGGTTTGCTTGTTTGTGTGTGTGTGTGTGTGTGTGTGTGTGTGTGTGTGTGTGAGACTGTTTGAATGGGTCAAATAGAGAGTAGCGTATAGCAAAAGGCTTCGATACTAGTATACATACATTCATCATTCTGTCCAATTATTAATAAATGTGAAATTAATAACCGAACGGTCTCTTTGAATACTTAATTTTATTCAAAGAATTCAGAAACAATTTATTACACTAATAAAAAATAGAAAGCTTTTTATTTGTAAAATACAGTGCCACTAAAAACGTACTGTTCTAAATTTCCAGTCATACATTTGTAATGGTTACTGATCATTGTAAACACTTTTCACTCTGATATAAATGAGTATGGACTATCCCGCGTTTTCTTGTTTTATTAAAATGTAAGGAAATGATTTGCAAAGTGCCACCGGAGCCGCATGACACTCGCGTTTCACTCTTTTGTTGTGAATGGTGCAAATTACCTTGCATGAGGAAAACACTCCGAGTTTCTCCAGCTTTTTAGCCCGCGGAAACGAGCGCACTTGTGTTTTCTTCTGGGTTGACCATTGCTGTTGACTCAGGCCTGGTCTTGCAGGGTCACTGCTCCCGGCCCCGTGGCTCGGATTGGACCCTGCTGGGCCGCTGGACTGTGCTTGCTGAAGCCGGGGCTGCGTGGTCTGTCCAGCCGGGTCCGCCATATCAGCAGCCTCACTTCCCCTAATCGCTCGCGCGCTCACTTCCACCGTGCTGACGGTTTCAATAAAGTTTTGTGAGGAAATTTGGTTCACACAGCGCATGCGCGCTAGGAAGGAACGCTGGGATATGGTGTTTTTCCAAAACAAATGATTGCATGCGTCTATTCTCACTGAAGAGCATAATCTATTTTATTGAAGAAGAATACGTTAAACAGAATATCCATTATTCAGTATTTAGCCAAAACTCGCGTTAGTAAAATGTTATTTTTAGAATGTTAGAAGACAATTATACACTAACAGACGCAACAGCTAACGTTTTTATTTTTGCTTAATCGTCAGAAACGAACAAGTTACACAATAAACATCATTACAATGTATTTCTTTTATAATTTAGAATATAATTTATTTCTCTATAATTTATTTAAAGAGTTGTTTAAAAAAAATCTGATTGGTTAAAGAGGAATGGATGGGTGTAAAGGGACTTAGATTTAGATAGGGGCGTCTTTGATTTAAATAGACAAACATCAGTTTGAAATGTAGGAAAAAAAGAGCACACTTAGAAAAAGCAGTAAACAATTCACAAAGAAATAAAACCCTGAAGCACTTCCACTCTCTGCTGCCCTCTAGTGGAAATCCACATAACACTTATGTACAGGACTGTATTGTACTGTAAAATAAAGGCAAGTGAAAGTGTTTGCCAACATGGCCACAGAGTTGTGCTCTGAATGAAGTGAATAATATGCCAAACTAAATAATGCATTGCCATTCGATTAAATAGCATGAAAAATCACTAAACGTAGAGAATGGTCTAAAAAAATGTAGTTTTATTTAAAGCACAGGCATTCACTTAAAACATTATGGTTAATCATTAACGTGGATTATAACTGTAAGAATACTTTGGTTTAACAACCAAAGAAAGGTAAAGTTAAGAATCAGTGTATTATACAGTAAATTAAAGGAATACTGTAAATGGGTGTTAAGAGCTTTTTAATCTACGGTAGTTCAAAGCTAAAAACAAAAAGATGTGGAACAACGGACCACAGGTGAGAGATTGACACATATACAGACGATACCTTACGCTCCTTTATTGGTAAAATTACAAGTTGTACAAGTTCATTTGAGTTTCATCCCTTGCCTCCCTCGTTCTTCAGATCCTCCTGGAGGCATCTGCACACGCTTCACATTAGTTCAACACAAGTGATGCTGAAAAACGCCAGACAGAGAGACGTTCCTCAATTCGATTAGAACGACATGATGCAAAAAAGAAAATCAGATGCCAAGTGCTCTCGCTGAACCTTTAGTATAAAAGAACATTTAGAAAGAGGTAAATCTCTTAGAAATGAGATAGACTGAAATAAAAATGGCTAATGGTGATTTAAGTGATATTCACAATAGAGAGAGAGAGAAGCGGGGGCGAGACAGAAAGCAGGAGAAAAAGAAGGATAAAGATAAAGTGAGAGAGTGAGTTGGGAAGGGTGGCGAAAAAGAGGAGTACAAATACAAATACACCATCACAGTCTTTTCTTTCTTTCTTTTTAGCTTTCACAGGATTATTAGATTTTGGTCATGGAGGAAAACTGTGCCATTCAACTGTATTATATCGTTCCGTGTATCAATTC
Organism: Paedocypris micromegethes; assembly: GCA_028031935.1. Lineage (NCBI taxonomy): Eukaryota > Metazoa > Chordata > Actinopteri > Cypriniformes > Paedocypris > Paedocypris micromegethes. The sequence goes on from CM051506.1 coordinate 7,507,271, forward strand.
CATTAATGCAAAGAAAATAATGCAGTTATACCACCTGTTAATGCATCATAGATACAAATATTGATATTTATACAGATTGTAAATAATTAGAAAAGAAGTCTATCCTATCAAATCATGAACTGCTTTCGTTTGTGCTGGAGTAATGGACAGTATCAGACAGACTAATACAACAGAAATAATACAAGAGCTACAGAACAAGTCCACACTGATGCGGTCTGACTGATGCCACACCTGATCTTTCCCCTCGCTGGGAGGAAGAAGATGAGGTGGAAGATCTCAATACTGGCAGTACGCATCACCAGAGCCAGAACACACGTCTGGTCCTCAAGAGCAGGACGTCAGGGCGAGAACCTGCTTGTCCTCACCAGCAGCAGAGACGAGCGTGATTGGTTGGATCGGGTCACGTGTTGTTGTTGTTTTTTTGTTTTTTTAATTCCCCGTGCTCAAAACCTAATGGAATCAAATGACAAATCAGACCGTCTCTTGTGGCGTGGAGTGTCGTGATGTGTGCGGGAAGGATTAGAAGGGACGAATACTGGACTATCTGACATTTACAAGGGCGTGTGCGGCCCGATCTCCAGCTTTAGAGCAGAAGTGAAGGGGTCTGTGTGTGTGTGTGTGCGTGTGTGTGTGTGTCAGTCCTCGGGTGCGTCTGCCAGCGGCTCAAGGCGGGGTTTAGTTCCCACCACCACAGCACTGGCCGCTTCTGCCCTGAGGGGCCGCCTCCTGCAGGTCGACGCCTCCCCGGGCCCGCCCACCACTTCCTGCTCCGCCTTGAGGTTCGCTCTTCGGAAGCTTCTTGGCTGAAGAGAAAAGAACACAAATAAGCTTGGAGAATTGCTGTGCTCCCTCAATTGTTCCATCTAATTTTAAAGAAAGTTATGAACTTGAAATAGTGAGACGGGAGCCGGGTTTTACCGATAGCCATGAAGATCTCGTTGACGTTCATGGCTGTCTTTGCAGACGTCTCCATGAAGAGTAGACTGTTGTCATCTGCGTACGCTTGTGCCTCCTGTAAAACAGCACAGTGGTGTTAAAACCTGGTGAACGGCGTGTTAAACACGCACACACGCACCTGAAAGTCCACCGCTCTCTTGGTTGCCAGGTCTGCTTTGTTTCCAGCCAGAGCAATGACAATGTTGGGACTGGCCTGACGCTGGAGCTCCTTCACCCAGTTCTTTGCTCTAGTGAACGTGTCCTAGTAAAGGGGAAAAAAAAAATCAGAAGCTGTTAAATACTACTTAAAGTTTATTAGTTTATGTATTTTTAAAGTGTCAATTAGAAGAAAGCATCTACAATGGAAGATCATTTCCACCAGAACCAATAAAGAATGCTATACCGTAAAACCTCTAATAGAAGGACATGGCGTTCTATTTTTTTCTTCTTCTGTCATGGAGGCCTTCAATTAAAGGTATATTATATACGGTATAAAGTTACACATACACATCGCCATGGATTCTGTTTCACAATCTAGATAAACCTCATTGTAATGTTGAAAACAATCCAGATCGATATCTAAATGAATAACAAATAGCAGCTAATGACTGTAGTGAGTGAAAATCCCAGCAGATGAGCCATTTCTGAAAACCTCAAACAAACCACTACGTCATATTCTAATCTAAATCCCTTCCATTCTAATACTTCCCCATTCTGATACTCAGTTTAAACGGCAACAGATTGATTTGACCATTTTATTTGATATAGGGATGCAATGGTACCACTTTTTTGGAAAACGAGTACAAGTACTTGTATTTCAGTACTCGCCGATACCGATAACATAATAAAAACATGATTTAAATGTACAGGTAACAGCCTTGTGGTTTTGTCGTCCTCATTCGTTTTTCGCCTTGTCTCACATCTGTCGTTCGCATACGAGCCACTCTGAGAGCAGATGTTTCATAGGGAACGATAAGATCCTCTCGTTGGAGAAGAGCCGGACTTCCCATCACTAACGCTGTGATTAACCCTTTATACGCTGCTCAAACATAGAAATTTCTCACTTCTGGTATCGGTGGCCTTTTAACGAGTTCTTTAGAAAATGTGATATTGAGGTCGATACCAGAATTGGTGAATCCCTAGTCTCATATATGATTGGCTGATTAGAAAGTTGAGAGAGTGTGTGTGTGTGTGTGTGTGTGTGTGTGTGTGTCCGTCAGCACTAGAAACACACAGCATTTTGCATAATTACTGGTAGAATTTGTACAAAAGTCCGGTAGAGTACCAAAGAAATAATTAACCTCCACCTTCAGTCAAGTGGAAACCGATTCCTCCTTAACCTTCAGCACCACACCATGTGCTGACGGACTCTAAAAGACACTGCACGTACTGTGTTGGTTATATCGTAGACCACTATGGCTGCCTGCGCTCCTCTGTAGTACATGGGGGCCAGACTGTGGTACCGTTCCTGTCCGGCCGTGTCCCAAATCTCAAACTTTACTGTTGTGTCATCTAGGCAGACTGTTTGTGTGAGGAAAGCAGCTGAAACAGAAAGAGAAACAGAAGAGTTGATGAACATTCCAGACATGTCTCGATTTATGAGCAATAAAAAGGTCATTTATTCCACCAAATCCCTGAAAATCAGCAAAGTCGAATGTTGGAGTTTAATGAACAGGTTTTTCTATCAACAAGGTCTTCAGCCACCAGAAGATCGTGCACAACGGTCAACAGGACACATGCTTCTAATCTCTTCAGCTTTCTGCTGCGTCAGTCACACGCTCACATGTTCAGCTCGCATAAAAGTCTCCACTTTGACCTCAACGATGACAGGATGACGCCATGGAAGGGAAAAATGTAGTGGGTGAAAAGAAAAAAAAGTGCTGAGGATTTCCCTATTCTCTGCCTTGTGTAAGCATGTGGCATCCTGTCTAAACCGTCGCCCGCAGCACTTCATTAGAAAATCTTAGCTGAACTGTAGACAGAGTCGTGGAGAAACCTTACACTCGTTCAAACTTTTGTTTCGTCGAATAAAAGATCGTTTAAAAAACGAAGACGCTCAGGAAACCCCATTGTTCGATGCTTTCCGTTTCCTGCAATTCACAGAGTTTCTTACTGCTTGATCTGGTTGTGCTTTAACGGTTAAAAAGTCATTTAGATCTCTTAAGGAACGTGTGTGTGTTTGTGTGTGTTGTATAACAGTAGCTCGTATGGTGGTCAGGTGATTAGTAAGAACCAGCTTTTCTGCTTCAGTTCGGGCCAAACCCTCATCTCACATTCACACACACGAGTATTACGAAAATATGAAAAGGAAGCAGCCATACTTTCCATGAAGAATTGTTTTTTGTTATCTAGATTATAATCACTAAAATCTTCAATGAGTCTAATTTAATCTCTAAAGTAATCTTAATTATAGCAAATAGACATTTTCCGCATTGGCTTTGCGTTTAAGTGGCACTTGAGAAACTTGACAGTGCAAATAACTTTGGTCTTGTTGAGGTTTCCACAGGAAAACCTCTTAAATACTGGTAAACATTTTCCCCAAAACAACCTCATAGCTGCATTGTTGAATATTTGTACTGAGCACATTTGTATGGAAGCATTGCAAAGTTTTCTTTAAGAACTGCAGATAGAAGTCATATATTCAAGTTATATGGTCAGGATTCTGACCTTAACACGCAATTTTGACAAAAAAGGTCACAAATTGTCAGAAAAGTTTTTTTTATTTTCAGGCTTCCAATTTGCCAATTGTGAGTGTTTTACCCGCTTGACACCTTTTTTTTTTTTTATAGAATGTGAAAGTCCATAAGTGACAGGTACAAGAACTTTGCATGTTAATCTGCGCTAACACAGCACGTGAAAATCATAGTGGCTTGTGTGGTGTCGACCAGGTCCCAACACGACTCGAATGGTTCAGCGAAAACATTTTAGTCTCGTCTTAAGAGTCCATCACTACAAAAATAGCCCCCATAGCATACGATTATTTTAAGACAATGAAATGATTATATATACACCGTATTTACGCCAACACTGAATAAGCTGCTATACTAAAAAAAGTATAATTGTCGGTTTCAAATACGCACTTAAAAATAAGCGCTCATTTTTCCACATTTCAAGTCAGGAGCAATTACAAATAAACAGAAATGTGTCGTCTTTATGCTGTTTCTTTCTTTAAATAATGGTTCTCGAGGCAGACATGCATTTAGCTTTTTGATAGCTCAATAACAGAAACAAAGAAAAAGACACAACAGGACACTTAACAGAAACAAAATAATACTGGAAGCAGCAAGATTAAACTAAATACAATCATTCATATTTGAACAGGCCGACCATATTGCTCCCGAAAGATTCACGCTAGCGGCTAATGTCTAGCATCTGAAAACAAGTCTATAAGGACGGAAAAGCTTCAGAGTTAAGAGAAAACAGTTCAAAACGAAGAACACCACAGTCAAACACAATCAAATCGCTCTGTCTGACACACAGAGAAAAACACGAGTCTTCGAATAATTACGTCTAACAAAAACCGAGCTCAGTCAGCTTTGGTCTGGCATAATCTTTCGTTGCTCCCTTGGAGAATTATGGGAAGTGTTTTTTATGAATGTTTAAGTAAAACGACATTGAAGTGATACGAGTCACAAGTTAGGTTTGTTAAATAAAGAAAAAAATATATATATTTTGAAGAGAAAATTTACGTAATTTAGCCAGAAATGTAAAAAAAAAAATAGTGCTTGGAATTTTTATTTTGTGTTTGAAAAATTAGAGGGTGCTTATTTTTGCTTAAATACAGTATTTACTTTTTTGACTGGTGTTCTTACCTCCAATGGTGCTCTCCTGGTACTCGTGAAACTGTCCCTTGACAAAGCGCAGCACCAGGCTGGACTTGCCCACGGCAGATTCTCCCAGCAGCACCAGCTTAAACTGGCATATTTTGTTCCCAGCAGGGGCGGCACCATTGGTCCGCGCTGGTCCACCTCGGCCCGCCATGACAACAGGCCGGACACAGACGAAGAGGAAGCCGAGTGGACTGGAGGAGGTCCTTTAGGGAGTCAGGAGGGGACTGACAGGTTCAAGAATATGGAGGCCCTTGTTTGGCAATGGTTCCTTGAGGAAATAAGAGAAAGAAACATGCTTCAATAAAACAAATTGAAAATCATAAAGAACTACTTAGAAGATAACAGTGACTTTTTCTGAAAGTCTAAAAAGCCTAAATTAAATGAACATCTAAATTCAGAATCCATTAGGCAGCAACGAAATAATGTTCCTGCAGCACTCCATCTGAACATCTCCGGCACAGATTCCACCTACACTGTGCTGCAATTACAGCTAAAAGCTTTGAAAACCAGACAAATATCATCACATGAACCAAGCAGGTTTTTAAACAGCGCACACTTATCAGCCCTCTGAATTATCTGAACCCTATTGACAGTTAGGAGACTAAAAACAGGTCGAGCCCCGCTGTTTTTTCAGCATGTATATTAGTTAATCGGAGCGACACACAAACCCAAATTTATATCTGCCCGGGGGAGAAATGCACCACATACAATAGATGCTGGTGTCACATTTAAGTTGAGACACAAACAAGTAGCAGAAAGAACGAGATCTTTTTTCATTTCTTCCTTTGGTCTTTCTGTGAAAACACAAGACGCGGCCCTACACTAGGTCACAAACCGAGAGAAAATGAACGTGAGAAAATAAACATCATTATTCACAAACCACAGACGGAAAACCTTAATGGAAAAAACCCAGTGTGAGGTGATTATTTCAGCTTGTTAAAGACGGAAAGAATCGACACAATAATGGCCAGCGAGGGAGAAAATAACATGGGTGTCACTAGCGGATGAACATGTGGACGTTTGAAGATACAAAACGAGTGCCAGACAACAAGAAAAATTGACATTTTTGATCAAAATGTTAATCACAATTAATGAACAATTATCTTTTAGTTTAGAACTTCTATTCATTTAAAAAATATAGAAACGCTTAATGATTAATGGTTGTCTCAAATTTCACACAAGAACATGTTGTAAATCTGCCTGTCAATCTGCCTGTGACTGACAGTCTGAACAAAATCCCAATCCACTTGCTAAGCGATATTCCGTTCACTCTGACTCCGCCCATTACACAGCCAGCTGTTTCTAAATGGCTGGGTTCCAAGTTCTCACACGAAAATTCTGTAAAATTGACGATGAGTAAAATTCTATCATATTTTCTATAAATACAACAACCCTAGAGGATATATTACTTTACCTTTTACTTGAGTGATTTAGCGTACGCTTTCTTCCAGAGCGACTTGCATATCATCAACTTCCCGCTTTCTCTGGGAATCAAACCCATGATGTTTCCATCACCAACGCTCTACTGACGGAGCTACTGATAGATTGTTGCTTTGTTAGGAAGACCAAAAAGGGAAGATTATAAACACACTTCTGTAAAAAAGGCAGTTTCTCTTATTAAAAACATAAAGAAAGAATAGAACAACCTAGAAGTGAAAAGACCGATGAGAAAAATGATTACGGGAAGCGAGACGTCGCCAGCAGCATCGGCTCTGAAGGGTCTAATCCAGCACATGTGACTGAAGCATGAGCTTTACAAACTCACACTCAATATTTTCATCTTGCTAGTTTGAATAATAGTCTCATGGACAAAGTTTGAAATCCTAAAAACTAGTAAAAAAAAAAATTTTTATAATGCACTGAATGCATTATTATCAATTATACATCACATGACTTAACCATGAGAGTTCAAACAGAGATGGAGATGGACAATATGAAATATTGATGGGATTTTCAGCTTCCTAATGGGGTCGTTCCCAACCACCAGGACAAACTGGACGAAGACGTGACAAAGTAAAGTGTTCACGCACCCACTAAAAAAAACTGACATCAATGGTGTGAATTTCTCCGGGCTTTTGAGATCCTCCTCAGGTCCTCCACACACCAGAGCCATTGATTCCCTTCCTGCCTCGTAGCCAGTGTTGCTGACATTGTGGTCGCTCTGAATCGCTGTCACCAGCATTCCAGATAAATGGCTCATTTCCTTTTTGTATGAATTCAGGTTAGAAAACACAGAACATCCTGTCTCAGATAAATCTACACAATCTTTATTTTATTCATCTGCTTCATGATATCAAGAGATAAGTGGCACACACATTCCTGAAAACTGACCAGCAGAGCAACATCTCAAACATCTTGGAGTCACGTCTCAGGCGAAGAGTTGGGGAGGACATTTTGCCTATCAGTAGCACAGCAAACAGAAAGATAAAACATCCACACCCTGCAAGGAAGACCAGAAGTATGAACAGACGTGACCGGCAGCTGCCCTCATAAATAAAACAACCCCACTATGGTCATCATGTCCAATTTACACTTGTTCTTCATCCGTTGAGTGTGCCAACCACTTTAACACATTTAAAATTAGCTGATCACGTCAATCCAAGGCGATTGAATTAGTTATAATCCCATGACTTGCAGAGGTTTGGACTTGTCAAACATTTCCAGACAGTCAGCTTTATTGTCAACTCTGCCATACATACTGCACAAATTCAAAACACAGTCAAAATTGCGCTTTTCTACTCGTGCCATACTTTTGACATATAAGCAATAATTTTACAAAATGTGTATAAATACTAATTCTAGTGCAGCAGAGTGAGTGAAGACGAAGTGAAACTGGCAATAAAAAAAAACGACATTAACTTTAAAAAATCGGGGGGCAAGAACCACCGCAGAACTCATTCCACAACAAAACTAGGAACTTCGATAAACATGGCTGTTATGTTACTCATTGAAAATCCAAGATAAAGAAAGTGAAGCTGCAAAATGTATTCCGTGGTAAAGCTAGAGTCAATTGCACAGTGAAATTCACTGGGAATCAATTCCACAGATTTATAGATGATTGAGTCTGAAGAAAAAAAAACAAATGATAAAAAAAGACCGTAATGGCAAGACCTTGAAAAAGATTGGCCAGAAGAAACGAAAAAAAAAAAAAAAAAAAAAAAAAA
>CM051506.1:7515205-7542662 GCA_028031935.1 Paedocypris micromegethes
ACGGCTTTATTCTACCATTCTGAACACTCCACAGAAGTTGTTGTATATATATATAAAAAAAAAAAACTATGAAAGCGTAATGGCCAAGCAGTGGCTAAGACGCAAGTTGTATGAGTTGAGTGTATGACAACAACCGCCTCAAGCGCCAAGAGGGCATGCTGGGAAAACCAGAACTGGGAGACGAAAGTGATATTCTGTTCCTGTTTGCGCTCGCTGAGTGAAAACCAAAACAAGACTTCTGACTGTATTTAAAGTGCCTTCCTTCCACAACTTACATTCAAACGTCACGTCACACTCCTGTTAAGCAATCGATGGACATTTACGACACACACGCGCTGTGGCTCCTCCATTATATCTCTCAGAGACAATCAGATTAGGAGGTTGTAAAAGCAGCACTAAGCACCACAGGTTTCTGCAGTCATGTGGGCATCAAGTGCCACTACTGAACTAAAGTTCACCCGTCAAACCAGAGCGTATCGATATTAAACATCCATTAAGAATACGTGGAAATGATCCATGATCAACGAATCAAAACCACAGATCTAACTGTGACGCTTTGGTCAAACACTGCACAAGAATGTGTTTTAAACATGCGACACACACACACACACACACACACACACACACACACACACACACACACACACACACACACACGTGATATCATGTATGGCCGTCATAAGTGATGACTCATCGGGCTGAGCTGTCAATCCAGGCTCTTCAGGCCACATTATTGACTTCCTTCTGAAGGAGCCGTCTTTCACTTCTGGTCGGTTCCTCTAAACGTCTCGGTCCACGAGCTTTCAACCTGAACACGAACCTGATGTGATGCTCCAGTTTCAACTGAGACGTTAGAGAAGTTATAAAAACAACACGTCATATTGATAACACCACATCTTCGTAGTTCGGGCTATTGCACTTGTTGTGGTTATGATATAAACACGTTAAAATACCAACGTAAGAGACGATTGGCAATTATACACACAAAGTGAGGCTGAAAAACAAGGAAGCTCTCGGGTGCTGGCGTTCAAACTTCAGCGGGCGGACGCGGTTTACACATAAACACCGACCGCGTTCGAACGGTTGGGGTTTTTCCGAAACATTCCTACACAAAACAGTCGATTAGTCAGAGCGGGTTTCTCGTCACGTCGTCCAGGGAAAGATCCAGAGGAGCGGCTGAAGAGCGTCATGAGCTTCGGCTAGCAGACCTGACAGATCCCCTGTATCTCTACAGCGCGACCGGCCGATAAGAAACATTTGATAATCGTGTAGATGCCGCATTTTGACACGATTTACCTGAACAAAGAAGAGCGGGCAGCTTTCTCTCTTTCTCTCTTCGATCCCTGGGTGACAGGCTGAGAGAAAATTCCCCTCCTGTCGCCTGAAGCGTCTCCAGTCGGGCCTCGGCCTTCACTTCCGCTTTGGGGGCCGAGCTTCCGTGATCCGCCTTCTTCCGTTTGGGAGGGACTTAACGGCGTGCTAAAATGAATAAAACATTTTGATTTTAACCTATTCTGCTAATTTATTCACGAAAGAACTAAAAAAATAATTTTTTTTTTTATAATATTTTAGGCTTAAAACGCATAACGAATTCATAATACGTACAAGTTATCATGCGTTAATAATATACGATATGTAGCTTTTTTGTTCCAATTTATGATTAAACTTGATAAAAAGATACGTAAGCATTGCGTTCTGTACAAAGTGTGCAGGGGCAAAAATGACTTTTAATACCGCAAAAATCGATTTGATGGCATAAATAAATGCATATAAAATAATACACATTCGATAAATGTACTTTCGTTTAAAAACACAATTAATTATTAAGTAATTAATAAATGTATTAATAAAACAAATAACGACGACAGATAGACAAACGTGTTTTGAGTCGTTATACCGTACTGACCGTGTAATTACAAGAACTAACCTTAGCGTGGCGGTAAAGTACAAACTAAACAGCATTAAAAAAACTACATCTCTTTGCTTACATTTGTTTTTTTTTTTTTTACTTTCCTCGCTCGACATCACTTATAGGACAAGATAAATAATCGGGTTAAATCTGTCAAGCATTTAACGTATCTCGCGAACTCACGTCTTTCTGTTAACTTAGCGAATTATTTTTTCATTCTCACATCTCCCACTGACTTCCTGACACACACCTATTAATAAACCTATTATTTCCCCCTACACGAAAAGCTGCTAATTACCGCGCAAGAGATACGTACATGAAACAATCAGCGAGCAGCAAGTCATTATTAAAACAGCGCGGGGGTGGCGCGTGCACATATGCATGGATAACTGTTGAGTGCCATTAGTAACACACACATGCACTCACACAAACACTCTCACCTCATCGTGCGAGCAATGACAGCAATTCGATATAAGCAGACATTTATAAATCATGAAAATACAGGGACATTAACAAAATAGTTTTCAGAATACTATAAGGAAACAGTCAGTGAGCAGTGTATAACGGTCCAGTGTGATGCTGAGAGATAACAGGTTGTTAGTATGATGATCCCACAACTAAGCTCTGTGTGTGGGCAGCCTCCTGCGGCTAATGATGTGTCTGGATCCCTGAAGAAGACATAAAGAAAAACGGTGAGAGAGAAAGAGAAAGAAGCGAGATAGTGGGCGTCTAAAGAAGCATCTCTTAGGAGATGATCTGTGCCGAGCTGTCATGGACGTCTCACAATCTGTGGAAGTGGAACTAGTTTTAGACCAGACATCTTTACCCACATCGGAAATAGAGCGTGTTGTTTTGGTTTTGCTGTCACAATACTGTAGATTGTACTTCAGTGGATTAAGTGTCACGTTAAGCCAGTTATTAGGGTGGGAAAAGACTGTTTTCTGAGAAGTTAAAACCTTGAAATAATTTTAAAAGCCACTTCTATTTCTACTTTCTCCTGCATAGGTTGCTATAATCACAGTTTTTAATCAGAATTAACTGGTAAAACCCACACAAAAATATGAAAAACATTCAGAAAAGGCCTCAGCGAGGAAACAACATATCCCTTGAGCAATTCTGATTTTTAAATGTTTCACTACACACACAACTCAGTTGGAAATCATGTTTTTTCATAAATGGAATTGAGCGCTTGCAGGCAGGTAATAAGAAAATGCAAAATTTATTTCAAATTGCAACACATTTTGGGAAATAACATTTTGTAAATGTTACATAAATATTGATCGGGTAAATAGTTATTTTCTTCCCATTTCAGTTCAGTATAAAAATGTATACTTTTAATTTATATATATATATATATATATATATATATATATATATAAAAAAAACCTTTTGATAATAACAATACACTGTACATTCTCAAAATGCAAATGAAAAGATGCCTTCGGATATTTTGGAATGAAGGGATTTTTAAAAGCATGCAATTACGCAGAAGTTGTTCTGTGTCTATTTCTAATCTATGACTCAGTCTTAAGGGACACTAATACAAAACCTACATATTGAAACTGCCAATGCAAAACCAAGCCATATGAAATATAAATAAATATATACAAAAAAATATGAGTATGATTTATCCAAACAAAGTCATACTGTGATTTAGCTTTGAACAATAGGCACGACTGTACATATTTTTGTGACAGATCTGTATCATAAACTCATATTTATGCAAAATCTCAAACAATACATCACTCCCCAAATGCATTGCATTTAATTTAAATGGGAGCAAAAGAAACACAGTAATCCAAGTATGTTAAAAGAGCGTGTTACTCTTCTTTACTGTCCCGTCACTGATGACAATGTGTGTCCTCGACTGGTTTTTCCTTCATGTGAACAGGACTTGACCCGACCAAATCATTGTTCCTAGGACCAGTGGGAAAATGAAGGGTGTTTGAACTACATTTCCCAGAATGCACGAGTGAACTGACAGCTATCAGAGGCGTGGCCGGGCCACTAGGCGTAACAGATGAATGGATAGGCGTGTGTGTCCTGGAATGAGGATCAGCAGTCATATGTAAGCTCGAAGATGAGTGGGACTGACTCTGGATGCTATGGGTGCAGATAGACAAGGTGTTGTTGGGGCTGATGGAGGAACCACCGGTCCTAACTTGAGGGACTAAAACATTGGAAGGAAAGGCCAAACCCAAGAGAGATTCTTCAGGATGGGGAGCATGGTGCCTCAGGTAAGGGGAGTTAGGTGTGGTTTTAGAAGTCTGATACGTGATTGGTTGACCAATCACATTCAAGCTGGCCACCCTTTCCTTTTGAGGACAGCAGGTGAAATGAGTGTACAAGCTGGGGGCTTGATGGTAGTGTCCCATTTCCCCTTCCTCTCCCAAAACCGAGCCCCTTTCCTTGCTTGCACTGCAGACGCATGCGTGTCTGGATCCCGTGGGGTCTCGAGCAAAGACTTCTGGCTGAGAGGGCAGGTTAAAGGCGGCTTGAGCGGACCAGTCAGGGGTGGAGGAGGAAGACGGATGGCAGTTATAAGAGCTGAAGGGAGTGAACGAAGCAGCAAACTGATGAGGGGTCACATGAGAATGGAGGAACTGCATCATGTCGTGGAGCTCCTTGGTTAGAGAGGACACTTCCTGGTTCAGGTGGCTCATCTTAAAGACGGAGTGATGCAGGGTTATCACTGGAACTATTCTTACATTAAATCTCTTACATTAATACCTCTGAATTGAGTTGACGGAGATTCTGCCTTACTTCCTCTGTGTCAAGGAGAAGATTGGCACCAACCTGAAAGGGATCTGAAGGGACAGGAGAAGGAACATTTGAGAAATCATTCTATAAAATCATGATTATTTAGCCCCAAGAACACCGGGCCTGAAGACACACCCTCATGATTCATGCCAACCAATCACAACGCAGAACACACAAACAAATACAGCTTATTTGTCTGTATGTGGTGCATTGTAATTGGTCGTTTGCTTTTTTTAATAAATATGTTTACTTTTAAAAAATTTGTTTAACTCAAATGTAAGACCGAAATTAGACTTAGAAGTCCTTAAAGACTTCATGAGTACCGTAATTTTCAGATTATATTATATAAATGAATGTTGAAGTCACCTTTGACCACATTGCTAGGTGATGGTTCACTGTGCTCCACATTGAAATGAAACGCATGCTCGTCGTCTTCAATGCCATCAACAACCCTACAGGAAACACAAAAAACACCCAAATGAACAAAACCACAGTGATATAATTTATAAATAGAAATGTGTTTCTATGTCTTCAAGCAGCTTGTGTTGTTGTCAACACAACATAGCCAAGAATACAAATGCAAATCAAACCTTGGACTCAGGTCCAGCGGGCTGACACAGTTCAGGGCGGGAATGAGCAGTTTAGAAGGCCTGTGACAGGACGTCTTGTCTATTTTGGGGGCCTCCATCCCGCCAGGAGACGACTCCTCGTGTGCTGGAGCTAGAGACGGTGGGCTTTGTACCCGGGAGCTTTGATTAGGGGACTTGCAGAGACGAAGCATGTTGAAGTGTCGGAACTCCTCCCCCAACATGGCGGTCAGGTTAGGCTGTGATGATGGGACACCCGAGCCAGAGAGCAGGGGTTTCTTGCCCAGGTCTGGTCCAGATTCCTCTTGCTCAGCCTCCACAATGAAGGGCAGCCGGAAATCATCATAACGGTCCTGAGAGTAAAGAAGAGTTATTAAGTTTAAGTCGTAGGCGACTGGGTGTAATAAAAGGCGGCAGTGAATGTAATTAGTCACAAATGAATGTGTGCAGTATAGGAAATATTTCATCAGAAATTCCGAAGACCGCTTTACTTTTACCATGGGCTGTTGATGCTGCTGTAAATACTGCTTCTAAACGCTTCAATTTTGTGAATGAACAAGTTGAATATATTAGCTTTAATGAGGTGAAAATGCATCTATTCAGCTCCTTTCAGATTGCACATGATCATTGATAATTACGCTCCAGTTATTAAATTACTTTCTACTGTTTCTGCCATTCGCAAACGTAATTCTTTTTACGTCTGGAAATGTATGGAGTTTGGGGCATCGTTGTCAAAACATCAAGGAATTTGTTGACGTTCCTCATTAAACTGAATGAGAAGCAAATGTTTGTCAATTTTCACATTAGTTAAGTGAATAATTAAATCCCTAATTATGCATATTAAATTATACATTTTTAATAAGGGACGTAGAGAGATGAACACAGAACGAAGGGACCGTCTTGTACAAGAACAGAACTATCTCTATTAGCATCACTATAAATTTGTCAAAAAAGCACAGTGCAAATAAAAAAAACGGGAAAAAAAATGCTTTTGCTAATTTCCCACAAGATTTTGAAAGACCTTTCATCCTTTTATTTTCCACAGATATTGGCCTTTATGAACATGCGAATACTTAAAAATAACATGAAAATATTTTTTTGTTAAAATAAATGATCTGCTGTTTTTTTTAACAAGAATCTAATATTAATATATAAATTTAAAGAATCTAAAATTAAAAGAATCTTTCTAATATAAAAAATTTTAACTATACTATGAAAATCTCTGGGGTTTCTGTGTGTTTGAGATCTTCTGAAAACTGCTGTGTCTTTCATCTAGCCACCGCAGTGTGTGTGTGTGTGTGTGTGTGTGTGTGTGTTTTGATGGTTCAGACATCTGGTGATGCAGTAAGACAGAGGGTCAGTGCCACAAACATCATGCTAATTCACCTGAATCAGACACATGCAGATGAGCTCCTGTCTGTCAACTCTGTTTCTGCTGTTCACAGCCACACAGTAATTGGGACCTTATGTAATGGCGTCTTTTGATAAGAGTGTGTATGTTCAAGCATGTGTGCAAACACGGGCGAAGTAAAAAAAAAAAATCAAACAGAACAATAGATGGAAAATAAGATCTTGATGCTGGTGTTACCTGTGACAGTCGACATGAGCGGGAGAATCTGGCTTGACCCTGTGCAGAAAGAGTAAAAGATAGTGGCATTTAGAGAATGCAAATGGAATTTTTGAAGGTACAACTGAAATATTATGAGGATATACTTTTGGAGATATATATTTTTTTTAAGTTTCACAATAGAATTTAATTTTTTTTACAATATTTGCAATAATTAAATAAAAATGTTAAAGTGAATGAGCATTTGCCCGTGCTGTGGCAGTGTCTCACAATACCTCTCTGAGATTGTAGGTGAGATTGTGATGTATGTCCTCATTGAACCGGCTGCCATATTCAGGATAGAGTTCCAGAACCTCCTGTAGAGCTCGGACGCTGATGTACTGGAGGTCACAGTAGGTTAGCGCTTTAACGTCGGCGTTAGCCTTGATCACCTGATCCCTCCCTGGCAAGTCTGCACCAATCAGATCTCCTTTACCTGCACAAAATATCTGTTAGTGTGTCCTGTTCTCAGAAATCAATCAATCAATCAATCAAATCAATCAATCAATCAATCAATCAATCAATCAATCAATCAATCAATCAATTAACTAATAAACCAAACAATTTGTCAATCAATCAACTACACAACCAACTAACCAATCAAGTAATTAACCAACCAATCAATCAATCAATCAATCAATCAATCAATCAATCAATCAATCAACAAAACAATCAACCAACCAACCAATAAATAAAACAAACACTATAAAATACACTATAAAAAAGACAATAAAAAACGTTTGAACTAGTCAAAACTAGTTGCCTTTGAACTTGCCTTCATTTTATTAATTATAGATTAATCTGATTAGCCAATCAATTAATCAATCAATTAACTAATTAAGCAATGCTGCAAGTGATCAATTATCAATTAATTATGTAAACATTCAAACAATTAAATTAGGCACACACTAGACAAAGTGATGCATATTTATTCTCAATTTAAAAGAAGAATCAATTTTTATGTTTTTTATTATGGCAGATGTTTTCTGTCACAACAACATATGCTAGCATTTAATTGCGGCAAAACATTGATTTGTGTTTGATCGGTTATAAAACAAAAGTGCCCAAGCTGTGGCGCAGGGGCAAAAGTTCGGCCATTTAACTAGCTGGGTGAAAACGAAAACACTCCAAGCTGTTGATTTTTCAGGTCCGAGTAAAATGACAGTATCTTAGACATATACAGCAATCACATCACAGTATAATATACATACGTTTTCAGTAACTTGAAAAATTTGAAACATTCTCAGAAACAATTCTAGTAACAATAACAGTTGAGTGTATTATCACTGCAACAAGTTAGTAAAAATAAAAATAAATCACCAATATATTCGATAATATTACAATTCATTTATGTAATGTTATATTATAGACAATTATTTGTCAAGGCTGATAAAAGGTCTCATCTCGGATAGTGTGTCAATTTTATTGTCTGTCAATAAAATAGTTTTAAATATTATATAAATCCATTGTTTTAATCAAATGCTTTTGGCTCCAGGCTTGACATTTTACCCTCTAAATGTACCTAGGATAGCCAGCACCATGCCGTCCTTGAGCACCTCCAAAGACCCAGAGCAGACGAAGTGCTGAGCGTGCAGGGCATCTCCGTGGCGGATCAGATACTCTCCGGGAGCACAGAACGACGTCTTGATGTGCAAGGACAGGGAGCGCAGGCAGCCTCGGCTGGCGGAGGAGAAGAGAGGCAGCTGGAGAATGTCTTTGTTCAGGTGCATGGCGATGTCTGCACGCAGCTCATCCGGGAAGTCGTGTAGAAGCTGACGGGGGAGACGAACGCACAATCTTCTTAATTTAACTTTAATGAGAGAGAGAGAGAAACTTCCACAAGTCTTAATGAGAAGTGGGTCTTTTTCATGGTCACTGCTGCAGTTGCTCTGACAATGACATTATTCGGCATTAGTGTGAGACTCCGAGATCTATAATTAGTTCATTGAAAGCTGATCCAGTAACCCAGATAAGTGCCGGAGAATCTGATAGCATGTTGTCAAACTCAGAAGGGGCTTTTATAATTGCTCCATGAGGTTCCATTTATAATCCTACTTTCTTCAACGCTCATGAGCCAATATGAGACAGAAATAAGACAAATCTGTGGTACTGATGCTAGGAGATTCTGCTACAGTGGTTTCCTGGTTAAAATCTATTTTTAATTTGGCTTTGTTACCTTGGGATTCACGCAGCTATGAATGAGAAATGGTACAAATCATAATCAACATCCCACGTTTGCTAAAGTCATTCAATCATTGGACAGAAATTCTCGAAGAGTAAGTTGGACAAGAGTTTTCATGTGCAAGGAGCCAAACTAGGATTTGTTAAGGTGAGCAGGCCAATAACAGCCTTTTTAAAAGACAAGCTCAACTACAAGAGCCTTGAGCCTTCTGCTTCTGATTCAGAGTCAAAGGATTATTATTTTGACACATGAATGTGAAAGATTGAGACTGGATTATATCCTCACCTTAAACAAACCTTATCAGAGCTTTTGTTATATAAATATTTATATATGTAAGGCATACATTTTTACCCTGATTATAATAGTCAATTTTAAATTGCCATGTAGTGGGCAACTTATATTACAATTGTTTCACTATTTTTTAGGAGCACCTTATAGTCCGAAAAATACAGTAATGTTGAAGAAGATTTATTTTTAAATACAATTTATTACTCAGTACTGTACTTTTAAGTATATTTTTTGCACTTCGGGATAGATACTAAATGCATTTCATGGCACTCTTGCACTGTGCTACACAACGACAGTTAGATCTAATCTAATCTTAATCTAATCTAGTGTGTTCTGCTGTATTCAAATTGTGCCAAAGTTCCAAACTAAAAGAGAAAACTACATTTTGTTGGTTTTACTCAAACCAAACAATTCACTGCAGGTCCATCAGTGTAGGTGCAAACACTGGAGATGAAGCACGATGCACGTATGGTCCCACCTCGTTGGCGTTGATGCCGTTGTTGACGGACCACGTGGTTTGGAAGTATTCCAGCATGCGCTGTTTGAGCTGCTGAGGCAGGCGATGGACACGGATGAAGTCCTTTAGATCCTTCATGCGCGTGTGGTACAGGGAGCGGCGGGAGTACATGCGCTGGATGATGGCCGTCACGTTTCCAAACACCACCGCGTGCATCAGGGCTGTGAGAGGAGTGGGAGCAAACAAGAGGCTGAACACCACCACAATTACTGGCTGAATCATCTCGCTGAACAATATGTTCTACTTATTCAAGCGGGGAGCAGAAAAGGTCCGTACGTCCTAGAAACAAGCGTGAAACGAGAACACACCCCCGATAAGCATGGTGCAGATGGAGAAGATCTTCTCCGCGTCTGTGTTGGCACACACGTTCCCGAAGCCGACGCTGGTCAGACTGCTCAACGTGAAGTAGAGCGAAGCGATGTAGGCGCTGCGCAGCGAGGGGCCGCCGACTGTACCGTTGGTGTAAGGAGTCTCCAGACGCTTGCCCAGCTCTTGCAGCCAACCTTGTGAAGATCATAAATGGGAGAAACCATGAAGGCCGGAACCATCTGATGAGGTTGAGAAAGCACTCACCGATGTCCCACGTCAGGGGATCGTTGCTGGCAAGTTCTTTTCGTCCAATGACGTACCAGACGCAGGCCAGCCAGTGAGCCAGCAGGGCAAAGACGGACATCAGCAGCGTGAGGACCACGGCACTGTACTGAGAGTAACCGTCCAGCTTCTGCAGCAAGCGCAGGAGACGCAGCAGCCGCACGGTCTTCAGCAAGTGGACCAGAGACGTCTGTGTAACACAAACAGGACTTTCATTTTGTAGCAGTTGAACAGCACTTTTGAGGGCGCCTGTAGAACACAGGACTTTTATTTTGTAGCAGTTAAACACAGAGCTTTTGAGAGCGTCTGTAGAACCCATTTAGAACAATACTTATATTTTGTAGCAGTTGAACAGTGCTTTTAAGGGGGGTCTGTAAAACACGGGACTTTTATTTTGTAGCCATTGAACAGAGCTTTTGAGGCCCTGTAGAACCCATGTACAACATTGGACTTTTAATTTGTAGCAGCGGAACAGAGCTTTTGAAGGCCTGTAGAACACTTGTAGAACTATTATTTTTTAGCAGTTGGACACAAAACTTTTGAAAGCGTCTGTAGAACCCATGTAGAACAATACTTATATTTTGTAGCAGTTCAACAGTGCTTTTGAGGGTGTCTGTAGAACACATGTAGAATATGTGACTTTTATTTTGTAGCTGTTAAACACAGAGCTTTTGACAGCGTCTGTAGAACCCATGTAGAACATAGGACTATTATTTTGTAGCAGTTGAACGGGGAGTTTGAGGCGGGCGTCTGTAGAACACAAGTAGAACATGGGACTTTTATTTTGTAGCAGTTGGACACGAAGCTTCAGAGGCTACTTACCACTGAGATGTTGAATAAGTAAAGCAGGTCAAAAGGCAGGGCAGCGATGAGGTCCAAGATGAACCACGTGGTGCAGTAATGCAGGCAGATTGAGCGTGAATCATAGACCACCTGACCCGCCGGACCCACGTAGGTAGTTCGAAAATTCAGAATAATATCTAGAGCACAAGATGGGTTTTAGTAAAACAAGCTGTTCGAGCACAAGTGGAATAATAATTTGTTTACAGTGGAAAGTCGGACGCACAATTCTGCCAGGATTGTTGGATTTAGAGACGATTACTGCCGTGACAAGCATGAATATTAAAACATGCTAATTTGTCTGATGAGGCCGGTACATGATGGACTTATATAAATATTCATGACCTTTGTTCCGAGTCCCAGACATTAAAATATTGTACATTTAGTCTTAGCAACTAATTATTTGACCACATCTGGGGTTGTATATTGAATTAACACTGGCTTCTTTACACAGGCGAACAGTTTTTTGTGCTCCGCGTTAGAATGAATATTTTTGCCTTCTGTAGATCAGATTTAGAAAGGTTGAAAGTTGGAGGTGCAAGTGTGATTGCCACTCAGTCGTCACCTTGCTAACACGATTAAAAATGGAAGGCGGGTGTAAACTAAATAAAAAAAAAAAAAACTCAAAATAGGAGTGTTTTATAGGAGGCAGAAAAGTGCAAATTATGGGTAAAGTGACATGTAAATGAAATGGCATGTGAAAAACACAGACACCTAAAATGAAGAGCATCTCCACGGCGATGTCGCTGACGATGGTGGTCCGGGAGGCGGAGTCACTGTCAGCGTTGTTGTTCCCCGCATCATCAGGACCAGAGAAACAGACGTTGTAGGGGACGGTGACGGCCACGTAGAAGGTTGCGAGGAGGATCAACCAATCCCATAATGCTTTGCACAGACTGTAATGCAGCAAGATGAATCGAGACTTCTGAACCGACGCCACTTTATACTCCGGCAGAGTTGGCTGTGAAAACACACAAAAATATGCTTTAATGTCACGCCAACAAATAAGTCACATGCAACGTGCCTGCAAACGAAACGCATGACCAAAGAACAGCAAGTCTGTGCAGGCAAATTCATTCTCAGCGTCGGTTTTTGTCCTGAACAATCACGACTGATCAAAATATTCTTCATGCGTCTCTGGTGAGAAAATGGGTCACGCTGTGCAGGCGTGATTGAAGGTTTTAAATAAAGTGGTGACCCAGCAGGCCCAATCTGTGTGTTCCATCGCCTGCAAACTGCAAAACGCACAGCAGCCTAATAACTGTTGCTTCGCTACATTACACCAAGATCAAGACAGCGAGAAACAAAAATCTGTCCGTTCCACCAGCTTAACTAGACAATATCACTGACGAATGGAGAAATCCTTTCTTTGCTAATTGTTGTCTTTTTGTTAACTAGTAAAAAAAACAACGAGTCAACAGAATATGAAAGATATAGATTATAGAGGCAGATATTTTAGTGTGTATACAGTATATTGTATACAGATGTGTAAAGAGTACTTGAAAACCATACTTGAGTAAAAGTACAAATACTTTTGTTGATTTGAGTTAAAGTCATAGTATCCAATTTTAAAAGAACTGAACTATTTTACTCCAACTGAATTTAGGTTTTAAAAAAACAAGAAATGACAAAAACATGAAACACTTTATTCATGAGGTTTTATTTCCTAAAATAGAAATGAAACGTAACACCACAATGTTTCTAAACGGCAGATCAAAACCGATAAAAATAAAGACCAAAAAGTCAGTCTCAGTCAAGCTCAAATGTGCCACCGCTAAATCACGTTTAGCTCACAAATAGCATCCAGTACTTTCAACACCCTGCAGATGGCAATATCACCGCGTCCGCCCAAGAAATTAACCGCGGTAGAAAAAAATCACAATGTAATAGGTAACGGTAAGTGACCAATAAAATGTAATGGTACATGAGTACAAGTTGCTTATATTTCTGATTCTTAGTACAAGTACCAAGTAGCCAAACAATACTCAAGTAAAGTACAATTTCAAAGTACTTTACACCACTGCTGTGTAGAGAGAGAGATTTCAAATAAATTAGATTTGAGACAGAAAGACAGAAAGAGATAAATAAGAAGATAAACAGACTACCAGTTTTCTTTGCACTTCCTTTAATCCTAATTTCGACAGTGACATAAATCCAGGAAGCGAACGCGCTTTTTGAGTCACACTGTCTTTTCAGCGATTTCAATACAGAATGTTCTTTGCCTGTGGGATCGACAAGGCGAACCTGCGAATCATTACAAGCACCTGCAGAACCTCAAAAGCTCAAAAAAACCCGCAGCGCTTGACAGATATTCTGAGAAAACGCAGGATGCAACCGCCAAATGCCAGGACACTACCGAATATCACAAAAGAGTGTGTGGAAAGATCAAACCATTAGTCAGAGCAAACCCATCGTTTAATTGGGCTGAAACAAGACTGTGGGGTAAATGTCACCTTAGAAGTGCTACACCCTGAACGTACACATATGGAAAATCTATTTTTCAGAAAATCAACCTAATTCGTACAAACCAATGGAACTAAAGTGTGAAGTGCTGGAAGTGTGTGGGTCCTCACGAGAAACGTGAATGACACAGACTGAACTGTTTGTGTGTGAAAGGAAGGAGAAATGCGTGAAATGTTCTGTTGACAATTCCAGATATATAATGAGTCTGACCTTTTCAGTTTAACATTATAAGCTCATCTGTTTATGGGGACACATGACTTATGCTGTGACGTTTAAGCATAGAAGGGTTGTACGGTCAGTAATTGGACCAGAACAAAAGAATTACAGAACAAAATGACGGAGGAGAAATGGTGGAGAAAGAAAAAAACACATAGAACCTCAAGTGTCTAACGTTCCATTAAAAAAAAGAAGCTATTTAATGAAAACTTCAACACAGTGGAGGAATAGTAATGTAAAGCTTTAACATTAAAGCGATCTTATGATGATGAGAAGCCATGCCATGACGCAGTCATGATGATAATGGAAAATACAAAAAGGAGACATAAAATAATTGATAGATAGAGGAAGAATCTGGATAACTAGATAGATACATCTAGATAAAGCTAAAAGAAGAACAAGAGGAGGAAAATGTTTTAGTAGTCTCATAGAGAGGAAACTGCATTAGAAAAACACAGAGCAAGATAAAAAAAAAAACATGAAAGAAATGGATGACAGAAAAACAGAAAGGTAGTTGGTCAAATGGATGAACAGATTATGGACAGAAAGACAGACAGTAAGATGGATGGGTGCATGGATGGGTAAACAAGCAGACAGACAGTTGCACACAGGGACAGACAGATGGTTGGATGAACAGACAGACATACAGACAGTCAGATACAAGGATGCGTGGATGGATGGATAGAAGGATGAAAAAGAGACAAATAGATAGACAGACAGTCAGGAATATGGATGAGTGGAGAGAAAGAGAGATAGATAGACAGACCGACAGATAGACAGTCAGACGCGTGGATGGTTGATTGATGGACAGAGACTGACAGACAGACATCTGGACAAACAAACAGACACACAGATAATTAGATAGATGGCTGAATGAGACAGGTGGATTTGACACACATTTGGAAGAATAGATACAGTACAAAGATTAAAGGAAGAGATAGATTGACAAGCGGGTCAACTGACAGAAAGACAGATGATGTATAAAAATATAACAAACATGATTAATAAAACAAACCTATTATACAATTATACCATACAAATAAATAATCCAGTAAAGCTGAACTGTGACTATATATGTGTAGTACTTACGTTGGGCAGCTTCCGCTTGCTTCTATTAGTGAACTGGCAGGTCAAGTGGTACAGGACGCTGCGACCATGTTGATGTGCTTGCCTCAGGCGTGTGCGTCTGCTCTTCCTGTTCTGAGAAGCCTCCTCTGACCAAGCAGAAACATCCACAGTGAAACAGCCAGTCTCACACCGCATCGCCCCAGAGGTCCGTTACCTTCTGCCGCTGAGCTGTGGTGGGATTTTCCATGCACCTCGGTGATGTTTTTAAAGGACAAGAGAAAAAGAACCACCTCGCCCTTCTCGTTCTTGATCGGCACGATGTCCAGAAGGCACCAGAACGTGGTTCCTGAGGAAGACAAATGGACACTGACCAATTACAAAAGAGAACGCTCTAGAAAAATGCCATTTCTAGGATTTTATCGGAGCAAATCTCCTGCACAGTGATCATTAACAGTAAAGACAAGCAGTATTCAATATTCCACAATATTCAGGAACAATTGGAATTATTTGCTCGAGGCCAAACTAACTAACCATTTTTCCGATAGTAGCGGACCTCGGCCTGGAACTCTCTTTGACCCTCCAGGGTCTTCTCCACCTGCTGAGTGACTCTCTCACTCGTTTCCTGTCCGTGCAGGAAGTGACACGTGCAGGTCTTCTTCATGACCTCTGTCCGTGCGAACCCGGTGAGCTCGCAGAAGCCGTCCGAGCAGTACACGATAGGGTAACCTCGACTGCCTTGCGCATTTCCCAGGAGGAAGTTGCTATCTGTGGACGGGAAAAGACACAAACATTAAAACGCATAAGGCTTATAGATGTTTTTTTTTTCTTTATATAAGAAATGTTTATTAATCTCAAAAAAGTTGGTTTTGGGAATTGTTTATTTTAACTTAACGCCTCAAAAAAGCAATTACATGTTTCTAATTTTATTCCCAACGTGTGAGGTCACTGGCTTAAACGGGAAAGTTGTGTACAGTTTCCTTGGCAACCATTCGCTTTTAACAAAGTTTTGCAGGGGTGGAATTATATAAGACTTGATTGATTGTGGGTGTTCAAGTAAAAAAAAACAAACAGCACTTGGTGTCTCTGAATGTCAGTTTTAATTCTGAGTTAATTATTTGGCACTTCAGACAGGAAGTCAAAGCTTCAGTCAATGGGCTTCAATACAGTGCTGTAAAAATTGATTTACAGAACAAATCAGTGTTTTCAAATAGAATAGTGTGTTATGGTTAGTTCAGTTACACAGTTTTTTATTTTTTGTCTACAATGTGTCTATGGCTACGTTTATTGATTATATACTGTCTAATGACACATATGGGTGTGTGTGTGTGTGTGTGTGTGTGTGTGTGTGTGTGTGTATACGCATATATAATTATATAAGAATCCATGTACTGTATGTGTGTATATCTGTATATATGCATCCATATATAAGCAAAAAAAGAAATATAAGGTGGTAGAAAAACAAATATTGAAAAAAACAAAAATACTGAATAACACTAGTGTTTCTTTCATTGTCCTGTTGTAATTATTATATGCTGAGTTTTGATAATTACCAGCTACCAGTTTCATTCATAATAGGCAAATACTTGCAATGGGCGGCCATTATTAAACGCAGGAAAACACAATACACACATTACGTGGAACATACATCACAGCTTCCACCATCTGCTCAATTGTTTTCTTTGTACAGAAATCAATGAAGAAACTCTAAATAAAGCTTGAGTTAGTGGAGTCCCGATGCGTGAACCTTCCCAACAAACCAATGATTGATTATGACAGAGAATGAAAGGACAATAATTCCTAAATGAACAAATAAAACTATTCAATAGGATCAGATTTCATGCACTTGCTGACTGAACAGTAAATCCGTAGATGGGAAACGATCGATTTCCATCTTGGTTGAATTATGATGTAATATTATTCCATCTGCATTGCGTCACTGTTTTATTGTGTGCAACAAAACTTTATATCTACTTTATATCATTAACAAAATATGCAACAACAAAATTTTCATGTGATTAAAACGTGCAGAAGTTAGTTTAATACAATGCACACATTTAAACAAATGTATATGCAATAACTTATTTTTGTGCAAATAAATTTCTACAACTTGCAACAGCTTGTTTTAAATCTACAAATGTTGAATTCAAATTTCTCTGTTAACAATATGTTATGCAGCCTGCCAATTAAATGTGCATAATCTTATTTGAATTTGATCTTAAAATGATAATTTCAAACATAAAAATCACATTAAACAAAAATACACAGTTTAAAATTGTGCAGCTCTCAAATATAAAAAACCCAGAATTCAAATTTTATCAGAAAATCAATGGAAAAAAAACTCCAACAATTTTATTTTATTTTTTTATTTAACCAAGCCGTGCTGCAATTCAGATTTAATATGCATATGGATGCAATGCAAAAGACAGGACACAGAAAATGTGCAAATCGAGAGCCTCAGCAAAAGAAAAGTTCTGTGTTTTTTTTTAGGACAAACTTTTAAAACCCAAGAGTTTTGACACTTTCAGCTCGGCAGTACGGTGGGATTCTGTCGAACTGACAGCTGCGAAAACTATCATTAGTTGCAGCGATATCCAGGCAAGATGTTCCTGGCTATCTAGTTGCTATGGAAATATATAGAAAAAAAGCATATGTCTCTGTGCTTATTTTTGTAGTTGAGGTTACCAGGAAACTGTCTACAGATTATTTTTAAAAGATGCTGTGAAAACAGAAAACTATAAGAAACTGTACGACTTCATAGAGAATACTTGTTGTGTATCTTCTCTACAGGCTTAACCTAAATTCAAAAATTTACCAGATTTGTCGGAAAAATACGAAAGTCCAGTGTGACACTGCTGTAAGTAAAAATAACACATTCAAATCAAATTCATAGATGCTCAATGGATCAAATCAAGCCTAAAATGTCACAGAACAATGTACAGAACCCATAGAAAACAGTTGTACTGTACTTCATTTCAAACTTATTCATTGGATAAAAAGATACGCTGACAAAAAAACGGATAGATCCGTTTGTGGCCCACGCATAAGCAATTCTGAGTGACACAATAAACAAAAAAAACATTGTTGATTGTGCAGATTTACTGAGAATAATCCTTGAATCCAAGTCAGAAAAAAATGATTCTAGCATCTTTGGTTTGTGTGTGTGTATCTTCACTGGATAATTAAATGGAGAACACAGTTTTGATACGGTCCCTAGTGGCCACATTGATAATCTCACTCACTTTACAAGCATTGAGTGTCATCGAAAGTAAATTATTTCTAATACATCAATCTCTAATTTAGATGACGAATGAGTATTTTGTAAAGGTGCATAGAAGCATCCATGAACCGAGTCCCAATAAATAAATATAATCTGACCGTGTCCCCACCACGTGAGACCCTGTGGCCGCACAATCTAACGAAGACGGCGTTAATAAAACAACACGTCGAGTGCCTGTGTTGCAGTAATTATCTGCTCCACTTGAGCTCAGTTTCACACTGCTAATTAAAAGTGATTATAGTGTTTGTGAAGGAGCAGAAAAAACATGGTGGAGCCGAAGAACAGACGTACGATCCTCAAGCCGACACTGTTTTTAGATCACGGGCCGGTGCGGCACGAAGTCGAGTGTCGGCTTGCAGAAAGCGCCTGAGCAAATGGTCAGTGTGACATTTCGTAGTGTGAAAATCTGTCTGTGGGAATGATTCACGCCAGACTCTCGTCTGCTCGTGCCGCCAGTTGACTTCATTTTTGATGAGCGTGGATGGTTCTTCAGAGGACACGTCCTCGTGTGGAGAAGCCGGACACAGAAAAGCACTACTGGGGTTTGGTTTATTTATACGACTTATAATATTAATATCAGCGGCTATCGATTATAACCTTCAAGGAAGCAAGCGGAATCTGAAGAATATGCCTGTATATTTGTGTCTTTATCAAATCTGATTTTAGAGCAAAACAAGAGTGTGTTCCTAGTTGTAAAGGTTTTCTACGTGAACAAATTGCTAGTATTCTTCTTTTTCATCATTTTACATAAATGGTTTTAGCAGACACTTTTATAAAGAGAAGCTGAAGAAAAAAAACGACCATTCGCCAACCTTGAGGGCCAAAAGGTGACATGATAATGAATAAATTACTGTATGAATACGTATTACTGGATACTGTAGTACATTTTTTATCTACAGTGGAAGTTTCCAGAAATACCATGAATGAGTTGTGAGTTTTTTTCGGATTCTCGAAAATATCTTCTTTATATCGCTCCATATCTATATTAATATATCTTTAATATCAATATCTCAAATATTTGGTCTTACCTTGTCCCACCATCTTGTCTTAGTGGGGAGTGTGGGTACTGTAGTGAGGAGATACTCCAACACACAGACAGATTAGTAAAACTAAGATCACTGTGTGGGTGAGAATCATTACCTAAAACATCAGACTGACCAAGTCATTTTATTTAGTTAGTTGCGTAAAGTTTTACTTAGTTAGAAGAGTCTTGTCACATCAGTGAAATTAAAAGGAGTGCCTATGCTACTTAGTATTTTGAAAATCTGTATATTACTGTAATGAAATTTGAAAAGATGGTGAAAGGTGAAGTATGAGTAGACTTCTGTGTGCGTGTGTGTGTGTGTTCATCAAAAGAACAAAAAATAGATCCCGATGTCCTCAGAGAGTTGTTAAACCTCACTGGACGAAAAAAGCCCAAGTGAGTGAAAACTAAAAGTGCAGACGAGGTTCCTGTGATGAACAACAGCAACCATTTGCATTGTAAAGCACAGAAGCTCTTGACTTTAGTGACTTATAGCGTCCAGAAGCGTTTACACTTCCATAGGTTTACGGTTTAGTCATCCTCACGTAGAGATGCTTTAGTTTTATCTGAGATCTCTTTAGGAACACGAGGAGCGCTTGATACTACGATCCCATCATCTCCTGGCCTGCATCTTTTGTTTGAGCGGTTCTCCCACAGCACGGACAAGAGCTGCTGAACAACACTTCAGTCGTGCTCTCAGAGGCACAAACACTCAACAACGGTGATTTATGCACATGGACAAAAGTCACAACGCCTTTCAAAACAACACGGAATAAAGTTGCTGGAGTGTGTGACGCTCCTGCCTCCTTTTATTGACCCACGCACGCGCACACACACACACACACACACACATCTGGCACGCGCTCACTCACTCACTCACACACACACACACACACACACACACGCCCCTACTCGCTTGCACTCTATCACGATACAATGCAATACATGCATTACAGTAATTATTCCATAATAATAGACACTGTATTGTTGAAAATCTAAACATTTTAAATGAGAATATTGTTTTAAAAAATAAAGAAGCCCTCACCCACCCAAAAAAAAGTATTAGTTAAAAAAATATTATACTACAATAAAACAAGTCATAAATACATATACTTAAATTAATATATTATATATATACATTATGCATGTTTATATAATTTATATCAAATATGAAATGAACCCTATTTTACATATAATGGTATATTTAGAAAAAAACAAACAAACTATAAAATAATATAATACTGTGTATATATATATATATATATATATATATATTTATATAAACAATAATAACAATTACAAAATCAACCCTATCTATCTCTTTCTTACAGTCTGTCTTTCTGTAATTTACTTACTCAATTTACAATACATGAATGTATTGTCTGTTCTTCTATCTTGTATACCGTCTCTCAGTCTATCTTTCTTCTTATCTATCAAATTTTCTGTATCTATTACATTAATTAAGTTAACCAGTTATTTACACTTACAGTAAATTACTTATTCAGTTCAAGAAGAGGTCTAATATTTTTTTACCGTATGTATAAATACGTTTGTGCATAGTTAAGTATGATAAGTATGTTACAGCAGTTCTCCTTTTAAAAGTGCCTTTTTACAAAATACTTGTGAGGGACCATCTTTAAACAAAAACATCAGCTTCTTGTCTTACTTTCATTAGTATCCATGACAGAAAGCTCCAGCCATCAATAGTTCAGAGATTAAAGGCTCGGAGTCTTCAGAGGTGATCTGAAAGCAAGAACGACGGCAAACTACTCACGTGTGCCATCAAAACGCTTGGCAATGGTGTCGAGAAAGGTGTTCTGAGGGGCCAGAAGCCCTTTCATCACCGGCATGATTCCGTCTCTTCACACACCCATCGCAGGACCGGATTAAAGCAAGCGAGAAGAGGCAATGAGAAGACGGAGCGGGTCAAACTTCTGATCAGGGCTTCTTCTGCAGAAAACACCAGCTCTCTGCTGAGCTTCTGTTCTTATACTCTGAGCTGTTCATGCTCTTCCTATTCAACTTCATCTAGCTCATCTTGACGGTGACATTCTCCACAGCAGGAAAGTGGATTTCTCTCTTTGATTAGGTTCGTCACTGAAAAGGAACTTGATTCGTAGCCTTCACCTATTTCTTTTGTCGCCCGCTCTCACTGTGTCACGTCAGCTTCTCCACTCAGTCTTCGTACAGCTTGTCCATGCTTCACTATCTCCTTAGAAATCCATTTCTTTAGAGTGTCCCAATTTGAGGTCAGAACATAGATGACACTTTTTTTTTAATCTTTCATCTATCGTGTCTTTATTGTTGCAGGTGCTCAGCATCTCTACAGCATCACTTCTCCACTCGCTGCTCCTCTCTCTCTCTCTCATCTACTCTGTCCCTCCTTCTCTCTCACTTCTTCTGTACCTCCCTCTCTCGCTCTTTCTCCCACTCTTCACAGCCTACAAGCACCAGAGAGGAACAAGTAAAAGCGTCAAGTAGAATCACAGATTTTTGTCGGCAATCCTTAAAAAAGTCACGTCATATTTCTATGATGTAAGTTTTACATCTGAGGAAAAAACTGACTGAAGAATTATTTCGTTTAGCAAAGGCAAAATCTGCTCATGTTTAATTGGACAATAAGGCAATGGGTGTGGCCAAACTCTCCACATGGAAATATGTTAATGAGATAAAATCCTAGAGTGAGTAGAAAAAAAACCCTAAAAAAAATCTCATATGATTGTAAGACCAATTAAAGAGACTGACGTTTAGGTTAAAGTGACAGTGAAGACATCAGGAGAAAGTAAGCGCAAGAGAGCGTGTGTGTGTCTGTGTGTGTGAGAGAGAAACCCAGAGCGAGAGACAGCATCAGAATGAGAGAGATGGTGTGAAAGAGCAAAATAGCCATCTGTGCTAAGCAGATATTTACATATTTCAGCAGAAAATGCATCACCTTGCCCATAAGAAGCACACAACATGTGCAAACAAGGATAAATCTGAAAGGTTGTTTCAGAGAGAGCGAGAAGAATAAATTAAACATGTGCTTTAGTTTAGTTTATGTCTTTAGTTTAGACATCTGAGGATTGAGGTTATGAATTGTGCTTTCACTCAAATTAAGCAAATTGTCACACCAAAGAAATTTCCTTTAAAGCAATTATTAAAGAAACATCTTTTGATGTTTTTCTTTGTAAACTTGAATTATTGTAGTCAAGACAACCGGCAAGCGAAAACTATATTTGAGTCTTTGAAATAGTCTTCCATCTGCTGGCCAAGAAGGGTAAACACTTTTCACAGAATTTTGGCCTTGGTTTTAGGTCAGAAAAAAGTGTCAAACAAAACAAAGACAGACTGAAATTTCTATTTTTAAGAGAAAATTATGATATATAATATGTTGTTAGAATGCGAGTGACAAAACGCATTTTTCACGAGTTTTTGACGTTTGCACTTTACTTACAAACTACAGTCTACTTTCCAACATGTGATTCGCTTACAACTACAAGATTAAGACAAGAAATAATAAAAAAAACATATTTCTACTCTTCTACAAATGTCTATTAAACGTCTGTGTTTTTTTTCAGAACGTCGATGCTCTTTTAAGCAAAAAAAAACAAACAAAAAAAAACAGACACAAATAAGTAAACAAGTAAACAAAAAAAAATCAGTAAACACGCTAATTATATACTCAAGCCAATTGGTTTTTTTTTTTTTCCACGTAAGTGTCATCGTTTTTCGTATGTGTCCAGGCCGGCAGTGAATTCTGGTACCGTGGGCATCAAGTAATTCTGCGGAGCCTCCATCCCCAGAGTCTCCGGCGCGTTCACGTCTTCCTCCGCGTGGACGCGCGTCCTGTGGGCCTGTCCGTCAAACCTCTTTCCCACGGTCAGGATCCCCGCGGCTTGATTCCGTGAGCCGTGCAGGAGTTGCTGCAGGCGGTAGTGGACGCGTCTCTCGTCAACTTTACGTTTGCCAAGGGTGAGAATACCGACAGCGACATCGTTGTTTAAGCGGCCAATCTGGCCCGAGGTGTCGTTAGGGCGTCCGGCTCGACACAGCAGCTCGTACAGCGTGCAGGAGCGCGTGCCCGTGCAGCAGGTGGCCACGCCCTCCGCCTCACGCGCCAGGTGCGCAAACAGCGTCATCACCACGAGCAGGTAAATTCTCTGACGCTGGAAGGAAACACGCTGAAGTAAAGACTGCGGACGTGAAAAGTGACCAATAACAGATTCATGCATGAAAAGACATTTCTTAAAATATATTAAAATCTGCCTTTACACTAATGTTCAAAAATCCATCTATCTGTCTGTCTGTCTGTCTGTCTGTCTATCTATCTCCATCCATCCATCCATCCATCCATCCATCCATCTATCTTTCTGTCCAATCCACTGACCTATGCAATCGGTTCAATCATTTATTCTTTGCGTTCCCACAAATGTAAAGTTTCTAATTGTAGATACTTTATGGCTGTTTAGAATGAAGTAATTCTATATTATTAAGTATTAAAAAAAGTCGGATCAAACAAACATTTAAGTCAGAATAATTACGCTTTTTAATCCTATGTGTATACGTATACACACACACACACACACACACACACACACACACACACACACACACACACACACACACACACATATATACACAGTATAGCAAAAACCATTTAAGTACAATCAAAAAATAAATAGCAAGGTAATTTCACATCGAAATAAATTATTGAAGTTCACAAGGAACCTCATGGCACCACACGTTCCACATAACAGATTTAAACGCCATAAGCAAATCAATGTTCCGCGGCCGTCTCACCTTGCAGTCCATGAGTCTGATGGCTGACCTGGTCTTGTGGAAAACGGTCATGAGTCTGATGGACTCGCTGTTGAAATCTAATGCTCATTTCTATCCCCAGTATTTATACAAATGTCCCACCCACCCCTCTTTTCTTCAAGGGTAAATATATCCATAAACAAGACTGCCCGAATCCGTCAGACGCGATCCTTTCTTTCCTCAGTGCTTTGTGTTGGGATCATGACACAATAAGGAATTGTTGGTCATGGCGTGTAACCAGGATTGGTGGAGGTAAAGACTTCAGGGTTTTGTGAAGGGCCAGACGGGCATCATTAGCGGATGCCATCAGGATGAGTGTTGTTTAATTAGCCGTACATGCAGAGAAGGTCCTGAACAGCTGACAAAAGGCTGAATGGGAGTCAAAAAGAAAAACAAAGCCATTGTACCGGGACTGAGTTATAAAGCGGCACGTGGACACGCGACCCAAGATGCAGAAGGTCTGAGGGAAGAAGTCCGAGGTAATTAACTCTGATGACATCACAATCCTGTTTGTTTGCACCACTCGCTTTAAGTGCAAAAGACTGCGTTCCGCTGCATTTTTTTAATCTACCATTATGCAAATTGATAAAAAGAATTTCAAGCCTGATGAGACATGTCCTTGAGTAATGTTCAAAAATCCATCTATCTGTCTGTCTGTCTGTCTGTCTATCTATCTCCATCCATCCATCCATCCAGAACGCAAAGAATAAATGATTGAACCGATTGCATAGGTCAGTGGATTGGACAGAAAGATAGATGGATGGATGGATGGATGGATGGAGATAGATAGACAGACAGACAGACAGACAGATAGATGGATTTTTGAACATTACTCATGGACATGTCTCATCAGGCTTGAAATTCTTTTTATCAATTTGCATAATGGTAGATTAAAAAAATGCAGCGGAACGCAGTCTCTGATGAGACATGTCCAGCTGTCGTCATGCAGGCCTGAGATGTTTCCAACTGTTGTCTGCTTTGAAATTCAGCTTCATATTTGAAATTTGATTTAAGCTGTACATTCATGGGAAATGAGCAATGTTTTAGAATGTTGTGCAAGGAGAATTTCCCAGACAGTGTGACTGTATATAAATGTGTCCCACTTTGTGATTGGTCGGCCATCAATCCGGCTTCACCAATGAGATTCACCAGCTCCCGTGACTCAGAAAGGAAAAATAAAAATACTGAAAAAATACCAAGGAGACGTTTGTGATGTCATTACTCTTTTATATAACACCTATATAAAGAACAGACACCATATCTCAACCAGCTGTTATTTATTATACGTTAATGTGACAGTAAACACATAAATTCTCTTTCCTCTCATCCCTTCTTCAGTCCTGTGATAAAGAATGACGCAAAAATAGAACAATCTGACTTCACATTTGGCCGCGATATCAACGGCAGTGATCTCCACCTCAGGAAGAGCGAGGAATTCTCCAAGAGATGGTCGGCTGTCTTCTGCGTTACACCCTTCTTCACGTAATATTCATTTGCTCGTCTGATCGTTCGCTTCACAAGCGAGATCCAGATTTTCCCAGAGTTTCTATTTGAGTTTCCAGTTTAAAAACACTATTCACTGTTTTCCCAATACAATATTTAGTAATCACACGCACGTATATACACACACACACACACACACACACACACACACACACACACACCTTGACCTCAGGGGAAATGGCGTGTGGAGCTGGAAAACCGTGTTAAAAAGACAAGGTCTGGCTTCCCTTATCTTCTCCATCATCCATCCATCCTTCACATTTAAAAACACCTCCTTCTCAGAACCATTAGTGTTATTATACTTGGTGAAAGATCTGTGGCTTCCATCCTGACGTTGCCCTTTAAAAACCGTGAAGAAGTGTGCGCCGTGTCACCTGACATCCAACGGTAACCCAGAAACCACCGTTTAAGGGCGAGGAGCACGCAGAACTAAAGTGCTGAATGTCTCGTATTGAAGCCATGGCTTGAGGAAGCCTGAAAGCCATCCATGATCACAGATCTTCCTCAGAGAGCAGGCCAAAACATGACTCCGTGGCGGGAAAACCACTTAGGAACCTGGGCCCGGCGGGCTTTAGGAAGCTGGGTGAGAGAGTTCTGATGAAACTGTGAGTATCTCAAGCCACCGGACAGTCCATTAGAGCCGGACCCTTGAGAGCTAGCTCCTCGTCCTCCCACTGTTTGCTTTCTCCGCGTCTCACTGCAGGCTGGAGTTGTCCGTGTGGGTCTCCTGGATGGTGTGGAGGAGACGTGTGTGAGGCGGCAGGAGAGGAGAGGCGGGGGAGGTGGAGGCGCCGTTCTTGGCCAGGCCGCATGAGTGAGCGGCGCAGTGAATCTGCCGCAGCGTGTCCACTGCTTCTCCTTTAGCGTGCTTCAGGAGGTCCGCCTGGCCCTGAGAGACGGGGACACACACTGTTAGCCAACACTGACATCTGCTGTATATGCACAAGCACGGGTGTTCAGTAGACAGGGGAGCTCCACAGGGAACAGGAATCACGTCTTCACTCTTCAACACGGAACGATCTGTTGAGCGACATCCAGACGTTTAATGCTGAAGTGTGCTCGGCAAACTGTGTCTTGTAAACGACAAACACTCGCGCTGTGGTAAAGCATGTGATTAAAGTGTGTGTTCATGGCCACAACAATTAAAAACATTGGAATTCTGGGGAAGTTTGTTTTTCTGGAGGATTTTGTAGAAGAATGTGTTTCTCAGGAGGTTTGAAATACAATTACAGCAAAAAACCGGGCACCAGTTTTGGGGTCCCCACAAGTGCCCATAGAAGGTCCCCATGTGCTCATAGAAGTCCCTACATGTGCCCTTAAGTCCCCACAAGTGCCCAAAGAAGATCCCCATGTGGCCATAGAAGGTACCCACATACCCATAGAAGGTCCCCACATGTTCCCATAGAAGGTCCCCATATGTGACAACAAGTGCCCATAGTAAGTCCCGACAAGTGGCCACAGAGGGTCCCCCATTGTGTACATAGAAGGTCCCCACAAGTGCCCATAGAAGGTCCACACATGTCCCCTTAAGTCCCCACAAGTGCCCAAAGAAGGTCCCCATATGTGACAACAAGTGCCCATAGTAAGTCCCCAAAAGTAGTCACAGAGGGTCCCCCATGTGTACATAGAAGGTCCCCACAAGTGCCCATAGAAGGTCCCCACATGTGCCCTTAAGTCCCCACAAGTGCCCAAAGAAGGTCCCCATGCACCCATAGAAGGTCCCCATATGTGACAACAAGTGCCCATAGTAAGTCCCCACAAGTGCCAACTTTAGTTTTGAAACCATAGTATTTAAGGCCCAAATGTCATATAAACGTTAGAAGACCCCC